>ML277024.1:334676-364182 GCA_005239495.1 Nicotiana undulata | reverse complement strand
TATATATATATATATAATTCGTAAAAATAATGCCAAACCTCTCAACCGTTATACATCTCACAATAAAACCAGCTCAAACAACCAATACTCTTTCCAAATAATCACAACAATTTCTAACACATATCAACAAGGCCAAATAGTCATCGAAGCAGTAATGAACATATAACAGTTAAGATAATGATCAAATAAGTAGATAACAGGAAAGGGGATCATGTTTAACAACCAATTTGGGTGGTGCATAGATACTCCTCACCATACCTATACACCACACTCATGCAATTCACGTAGCAAACAAGTGGGGAGTCCTATTCCCTCAAACTAAAGTTAGGCCAAACACTTACCTCAATTCCGCATGCCATTCACTGTGCAATTATTGCTTTTCCTTTTTAATTCACCTCTAACTTGCTCGAATCTAATCAAAATTAACTTAATATCATTAACTAATGCTAAAGGAACTAACTTTATTGAAAATATAATTTTTCCTAAGCTTTTCTCAAAAAAAGTGAAAACCCGACCCCGGGTCCGCTTGGTCTAAACTCGAGGTTCGGACCAAATTACGTTTATCCATTCACTCACTAACCCAAATATGCTATTAGTTTTGAAATCTGACTTTAATTTGATATAAAATTTTGATTTTTACAAACTCCCTAATTCTACCCAAAACCTAGATTTTTACCATGAAAGTTCTTTGTTTTTGCTTTAAAAGTGATGCAAAATAGTAAGGAATTGAAAGAACAAAGTTTGGAATTGATTACCTATGACTTGAGGATGAAGATTGTTGAAGAAAATCGTTTTTAGGGCTGAAAACCTCAAAATTTTGGTGAAGAAGAAGGTCTGCCCGGTTTTTAAAAGATATTTATAATAGCTGGGCTGGGCAACTGTGCGATTGCGCTTAATTAAATGCGATCGCACAGGGTAAGGGGAAACTGGGTTGTGCGTTCGCGGGGGTAGGGGTGCGTTCGCACAGGGTAGGGGGCTGGGGGCAGTGCGTTCGCATGTGTTTAGGTGCGGTCGCACTGTAGAGCCTGGACTGTGCTCCGCGATCGCAGGCTCATTTGTGCGATCGCACAGGGTAAGGGGAAACTGGGTTGTGCGTTCGCGGGGGTAGGGGTGCGTTCGCACAGGGTAGGGGGCTGGGGGCAGTGCGTTCGCATGTGTTTAGGTGCGGTCGCACTGTAGAGCCTGGACTGTGCTCCGCGATCGCAGGCTCATTTGTGCGATCGCACAGGGTTCCAAACAGGGCCTCCAACTTTACTCTGTGCGATCGCTGACTTGCCTATGCGATCGCACATAACAAAATACCTGGTCAGCAGCAATGAAAAACCAACAGTTATTTTTAAGTACCCCGTGGCCTATCCGAAACTCACCCGAGCCCTCGGGGCTCTAAACAAACCATGCACGCAAGTCTAAAAATATCATACGGACTTGCTCGTGCGATAAAATCATGAAATAACATGTAAATCTATGAATTAAACCTCAAAACTCACCATTTTCAACAAAAAACTCTTAAAGTTCATAATTTCTCAACCGGATGTCCGAATCTCGTCAAACGAACTCCGTTTTTCACCAAATTTCACAGTTAACCTCTAAATATCATAACAAAGCTGTACCGGGCTTCGGAACCAAAATACAGACCCGATACCAATGATTTTTAGCATTATTTCATTTCTTTAACTCATGAACATTTCAACAAAATAATTTCTTTTAAAAACTGATTTCTAAGGCTTGGGACGTCAGAATTCATTTCCGGGCATACGCCCGAGTCCCATATTTTACTACGGACCTCCCGGGATTGTCGGAACACGGATCCGGGTCCGTTTACTCAAAATATTTACCAAAGTCAACTTTTATCATATTTAATTTCTAAAAATCACTACTTCTCATATCACATAAAAGCTTTCCGGTTTCATGCGCGCACACAAATCGAGGTATTTTATTTTAGTCTTTTTTTATGGTTAGTTTGCATGGAACGGAGTCTAACTTTATAAAATGATCCCTTGGGTCATCACATGTTTTGATTGAACCTTCTGTAGGATAAATTCTTGTTATGTTTTTATATAATTTTGCCAAAGTTTAATCTCTATTTGTTCAAATACGTTCTTGTTGTAGTTAATTGAAAGGATCCTCAATTAGCTGTGCCTATTTAGTGTGTATCTACTCGAGAGAGAGTGCATATTTAGGTAATTGTTGAACAACATCACTCCCAAAGTATAGGAGATATCCATAACCGAGGGTTTAAAGGTTGGATTAGAGATAACGATACCTTGGGTGCAATCTAAAGTGAACTGTAATGTAATTTAGTTAGCGTAACTTGAGAGTGCGTCTAGTAGATTATATAATTACTTGAGAGAGATTTATGATAACTGGAGTGTTCATGATTGATAGAGAATACTTAGGCGAAAATATAGAAGACATAGTGGGAAGGATTCCGACAATTGGAGAAATCATAACTCTAGATCTCCTTAATCTTTTCTCCAACCCGTAGTATCTTTAGTGTTAATTTATTATTTTAAATTGTTAGGTAATTAGATATAAGAATCTTAATATTTATAACATAGGAATTGTTCGAGCTTATCTTCTTAGCAATATTGAACAGCTGTAGCTAGGCCTTAGTTCTCTGTGGGATTCGACTCCGGACTTATAAACCAGATTATAATTGCAACGACCGCTTTGTCCTTTTTATAAGGCATAGTTGGGCGTGATCAAGCCACCTCTGTGTGATACTAGGATTCAAATCTCTATAGAAACAAAATAAACTAGTTTGATAACTTTTTGTTATTATCTAAGTTTTTGCAAACAAAATTATTTGATAATTGTACTAGGGGAAGGTAGTAGTTGCACCGTAAAATAATCGAAATATATACAATTGATGTGGCTCGTACACCACGTAATTATAAAAGAGAGTTTTAATATTCCTTCGTGCTTAATTAGAGATCTCAAGTTTAAATTTCGGGAATAAAATAATATGTGTGAGGAGTGCTTTCTCTTTGATAAACCTTACGTGAGGCGAATTCGAATTAATTGGTCGACGGTAAGGGTCACAAATGGACAGAGGCGTATGTAGTATATTAGTGACAGGTTTAATTGAACCCATAACTTTCGACGCGGAGTAAAAATTTATATGTAAAAATTCATTAAAATTGCAAAATGAATAGATGTGAACACAATAGATCCTCCTAAATTGGGAGGGAATTTAAATTAAAAAAATAGATGTAAAACTATACTTTTAAAATTATAATAAGTTCAATAATAAAAACCTTAAAAGATGAACCCAACTAAAAATTAAATTCTAGATTCACTCACATCCATCTTCCCAAGATTGGAGAATAAATGATTGTAAGCTAACAATAATAATTATTCCAATTCCTATATGGGTCACTTTGTCTTGGCCTTATAAGACATAGTCCTATATGGTAGTTTTTTCCTCTTTTTCTATTTTTATATTTTTCTCTTTGCGTAGCATGACAAGCGATGGGTTGCAACGGATAAAGATGTGCTAGTTTGAGTGCCCGTATGGATTAATAAGGAACTTGGTTCTTTACCGTGTTCCTTAAGCGTGAAGTAAATAAGCAATAAAATGAACACAACGATTTTTACGTGGAAAATCACCTGGATCAAAAGGTGCAAAAATCACGACCTACCACGTAGAATTTTCAACTCCAACTCCACTAGAACAATGAGCCTAAATGTATCAATTACAAGACTGTAATTAAATACTCTCCAGTACTCCTATTACCGCTATTTTATGTACAAGTTACTCTTGTAAAGCAAAATACTCACCCCAACTCACTAATTATGTTATGACACTCGATTACAACTCAATTTCCTAAAACACATTCACTAGACTGACTCAGGAAGAATACAATGCAAGTACTCTACTCAAGTAAACGACTTATGACTCTTTAGTTGATGTGTCAAAGGATAGTTTAGAAGTCCAAAGTCGATCATATTTAAACACTTCAAATTGAGATCTTCTAGGAGTTCTATTCATAGTTATTTTCTTCTTTAATAGGACTCATATACACAGCAGTACCAGGTAATCACATCAAAGAACCCACAACAAGTGACAAGCACTATTGACAGACATGTATGTTCACAACCCACAACCTTCCAACCTTATATTCCCCCTTTTGGCATAGTCGAAAACAAAAAGGCATGAAGCACAGATAATGTAAGATTCAAGGCCAAACAGGCTACAACACAAGCTTAAGAAATATCAAGGCAAACATACTAGGCTGAAGATCCAATATAGTACAAAGCAGTAAAGCAGAGCAAGATGAGACATTAAGTAGTTCCAAAATAAGACCAGGGTCTTGTCTTCACCATTAGAACAAAATAAGCTAAGCATACTGCAAACTACTCAGACTAAGACAAAAAATAAAGGAAAAAAAGATAAGACATCACTAGATAACAAAAGAAACTATGGACTGGAAGGAACAACTTCATGGGTGAGAAATAGAGGGCGGTCAAAGCTTTCACAAGGATGACAATATGTTGGGCATGAGCCTCCCTATATCTTCTGAGCTCTTCCCTAAGCTGCTTTGTTTCTTTTATCAGCTAATCATTGTGTTCACGAAGTTCGGCATTTTCTTCAACAGCCAACTCCAACCTCTTAATGTGCTCGATTACCCTACTACTCTCCAGTAGAACATCAGATCTTATGGGTCCTCTAGCCTTGATCTCCTCATACCCACATTTCTTTATAGTAACAACATCTAAAACATCTTGTGGTTTCCAAACTTAAGCTCAGGTAAGGCAATGTTGATCATGTCAAACAAATCAGTCAACATGAACCATAAGGCATAACATGCTTGTGCTTGGAGGTGTCTGCAGTTGTTTCCATATGCTGAATCATCAGACTAGGAAGATTGATAGGTCTACTAGTGCCAAGCAGTTCCATCACCTCCATGTTGAGAAGAGTAGCTTCATGTCCTTTCTCAAACCTATAAAGATTGTAGGAATTGACAAAATGAAACAATAACTTGTGGAAGGGAGTCATATCAGCCGTGTACACCTTCTGGGGAGCATCCAGTTCAATCTTTTGAGAGAACTTCCTTGTGACCACAATGCAGTGTCAACATATGGCTGGCCACTTATTCTTCTGATAATTGTCAAATTCGAAAGAGGAGATTTTCAGGAGCATCCCAGCTCCTCAGCATCAGACTCCAATTCAAATCTCCCTACCTTACCCTTGACTACCTTCCCATCTAAGTTGAAATTTGCATAGAACTCCACCGCAGCAGGAACATATACTAGGGGGAAGGCTTTGACGAACATGTGCTTCCACCCCTGTAGCTCAAGTTTTTCAACTAGTTAAGTTCCCCTTCTCATCAATGTTCACAAGAATCTTTCCATTTAGCACTTTTCTGTTTCTGAACTCTGTGAGTCGATCAACTTCAACTGGCACATTCTTTCTTGTTTTACCCCTACTGGCCATTGCAGAAGGAGTGATAGTTTTGTAACTTTGGCAACCTTTCTCTTTGGTGTAGAGGAATTAGCTGGCAAGGCAGAGTCAGACTCATCTTCTCCATCCAGCTCAATTACAGGTTCCATAATTGAGACCTTCTTCCTTGGCTTCATTGCACTTCTAGACTCCTTAGTGACTTGTGCATCAACAACCTTTCTTTTAATCCATGTAAGACGAGTCCTAGCAGGAGGAACCACTCCTTATCTTGTTGGGACTGCTGACTTTGTAGCGTTCACAGGAATTTTCCTAGATTTCTTCCCTACCTCAGTTAGTGGCAAATCATCTTCATCACTGCTAACTTCTTCATCTCTAGTGAAAGGAGTTAACAAAGACCCAGGTTCTTGAGCCCTTGTCTCTCTACCAGCTTCTTCTAAAGGGGCTATGACAGTGTTCCCAATGGTCATAGAGCCTTCAGATTCCTCACTTACATTTTCAGTTTCTTCCCCACTCCCTTCATCACCTCATTCACTCTCACTTACCTTTTCTTGATCCTCACCCTCAATTTTAGAGTTGTCCTATTCTTCACTATGATTTTCTTCTTCCGCAGAATCATTAACTTGTTACATGTATTATCATCTGTATCACTCTCTTTCTCATCTCCAGAAGCTCACTCATTCTCACTCCTTTCTTCTTCATTGGCTATGTTTTGAGCATCATGCTCCTCATGATTGTTCACAACCTCTTCTTTTTCAACCCCGTCATCATCCTTATCCTCAGTCCAACTAAATGAAAGGCCATCAGAACCTCCTTTTGCACAGGTTTTTTACTTCCTTACCCCTCAACCACACGCTCCATAACGTTAGTATCTACCTTCTTCCCAGATCACCTATACTCTTTTCTACAGTGAATTTCTCCACTTGTGGATTCTCACCCCTGGGTGGGAGAGTATCTAGGGGTGCAACATCTATAGCAGACACCAAAATATCTAATTTATAAGGAGGATGTTTTACCTGATCAAGTCGAGGATATATCAAAAATAATCTCTCTTCCCTTCTATGGTAGGGATAACACTAAGTACATCTTACCCTCCCCAGACCCCACTTGTAGGAAATTACTAGGCTTGTTGTTGTTGTAACTGATCAGTAATGACTAGCACTAATTCCCCCTGAACCACAGATTCCTCAGTTACTGTGTCTACCTGTGTAGAAGTATCAGGCACTTTCTTGATATATTTTCTTGGAGTGACCTTGACTTTTTTTTACCTAGAGGTATTTTTAGTAGTAAGCTCAAGTGCATGGGTGGTTGGTTTTGGAGGAGGGGGTACTGTCGGGCCCCCATTTTTTCGTCTTTGCAGCGAAAATCAGGGTTTCGACATTCTTTGGGACAACTCGTTTCCTTTTGGGAAAGGGGTATGAAAGTTGAAGAATCGCCACCTAACGGGTTTAAGGTGCGTTAGGGCACCTATTGCAAATAACCCATATAAACCAATTTTCGTTACCAGAAATTGGTTAAGGACTTGAGATTTCCTTGAGGGGAAGGTGTTAGGCACCCCTCCAGGTCCACAGTGGTAGGTCTCGGCCAAACTTATTTTGTGAATTAGTCATTAAGCAAATAAAGCAATCTAAGCACACATATGTATAGAAGCGATTCTGATTAAATGAACTCTACGCGTGCATTACCCGTCCCTTCCTTGTGGTTCTGGAGGTGTTTAGGACCTCTAATTAGGGCAGTTCTAGACTCTCCTAAGGTGCTTAAAGGAGAAAAATCTAGGCGACAATTAAAACAATTAGGAATGTCAGGCAGAAGAGCAATTAAGGGGGCTCATATTTACCTCCACAAATAAGCAAACAACAGCACATCTCAAACAACAAGATTTTAGATATTTCAGAAAGGGTCCTAGAGTAGGATATCTAGATGAGCATAATAAATAGAATGTAACATTATGTTGAAGCGAGGCAATGGGGACCTAATAAGTTTGCCTACTGATTTTAGGACTTGTTGAATCTGGGCAGTTCACAAATAATTAAACAAAGCACAACTTTACCAGTTTTGCAGAATTTTAATTACCTACAGGCTTGCCTAGGTGTGGATTTGAGATACCCTATAAACATGCTGTCTAACGGTGATCAGAATTCTAACAATCGATTTAGAACAAATAGTTTGAATTTATTATGTCATATAAACGTGTTGTCTAGGTGATGAACATTACAGAACCGACTTATACACATTTATTTCAATAACATGATATCTAGGTGTTAGGATTGATTTTAACCTTACTCTTATAGACAGAATAGCTACTGATTTTAAACGATGTAGGCGTTGTTTCAAAGCAAATGCAGTAGAAGTCCTAAAGCATGATTTCTAATGCACATAAAGAGTGAACGTTTTTATTAGGCAGTAACAGTAGTAGCTTAGCAACATAATTTCTAGGTGGGCATGGTTTTGCAGGATTTAAAAAGCTGAATTTCATAACAAATGACATAATGCGCCTATAACATGTTTTCTAATATTCCAAACAATCCTAAGATTATAATTTCTAATGCAAGCAAGTAGTCATAATAAACCTAGGGGGCATGATTTATACCCGGTTTTCCCACAAAAACTATTTAAGAATCCCTCCCCTTTTTACTAATTTCCCCAATATCTGTTTACAAGAATTATTATTACAGACCAAATGAATGAACTACAGGATAAACAAAGATATACTATAGGGAGTCTGAATAGAGGCCCAAAGTGAACCTGGAAATACCAGGCCTTCAAACAGTCCAAGATGCCATAGTCTCATAATGTCCAACAGGGGTATCCTGGTGCGACAAAGTTCCCAAGGGTCTCAGGGACCCCCGACAATGCTCACACCAAGATCCTTTCAAATAGAGAAGTAATCTTTGTGTAGTGTGGAAGGACCAGCCCCAGTGTGCCAGAGTTCGGAGAAATCTCATGGATTCCTAGGCAATACACACACTGGAGGGGAAGAATTCTAATTATTCTAAGAGTAGGAGTGAGAGTGCTTGACATAGTTGGAATAACTTTAGGAAACCAGTATAGAAGTAAAACTTTTAGGAGTGAAAAATACTTCAGAAGTGGAAACAGTTTGGAAAAATATGTTAAGACTGAAAACCTTTTGAAAACATTCTGAGAAAAGAGGTCCAATAAACAATAGCATAGTCACAAAGCTTAATACCACCCATATTCAAACTTAGTTTGTTAATTAACTCTAGGTGAGGACAACAACTTTACAGAGAGGGGATCAGGGGTGGGAACACAGGAACCAAAAACACAAAACAGAATGAAAGTGTGATCACATTGAGCAACAAGGACATGGAACAGACAAAGGTTGATTGACATTCAACAAACGAATTCATAGCGTTCATTAGAATATAGATAACTGATCTAGAGTCTTAATAGAAATACCTAAGTCTATCAGCCACATTTGATGCTAAGGTGGTTGTGTTAGCTAGCAATAACAGACTGTACAACATAGAGACTAAGTGTAGAGATGATCATGCTGAGGACAGGGGTTTTAACCACACATAGTATTGATCATACCAATTGAAGTTAATGGACAGAAAATATAAAAGCATAGAGCATAACAAGCAAACATGTTGGTTTAAGATAGTAAACAGGAAGGCCTAGAAACCTAAACTGGAATAACATGTTGATTAAGGAAATAAACATGGAAGGGTGAACTTAAATATGCTGATCAACGCAGTGAACAAGAAAGGATATAGAATTACTATGAAGTGGTTATACTAGTACAGAAAGACATAGCCTTAATAGAAGTAAAGCAACAAGGAGCACATAGATTTAAACTTCATAATAGAATGAATGGCATTAGGAGCAGAAACATACCAGTTAAGGAAGAAAAATAGAAAGTAAAGTAGGTAGGATTCCACAGTCTAGCCTTGGCTTTCAGCCAGCTAGACAAGCAATGAGCACAAGTAGTAGAGAGAGATATGAGAGAAAGCTCGCGTGTGTGGGTGTGTGTATGTTTTTTAACTATATTCGTGTTTGAGAGGTAGAATAAGAGTGTATATGTAGCATTTAGGGAGTAGAAAAAATAAGGTAAAGAGAATCAGGGTTCAATTAATTAAGGATCAATCAACCAACCACAGAATAAATTTCTATAGGGAAATCTGAAAAAGACCCATTTAATTGGGGAATAGCCAATTAACTGTCATAACTGGGTTCAATTAAGGCAATGAATCAGAATCATACCATATAGGGAGTCAGTAAAAATCCCAAACTACTGTCGATTAATTAAGGCAAGTAAAAAGTAGGGAAACATGTCACAAATAAGGAAACTAGTAGAATCCATCACCTTGATTTGAACATGGCAATTAATAGAAAACAGTCAGTAAAAATCTTCAAAGAGTACTGATTTCATAGGAAAGAATTATTTGAATCCTTAAATAGAAATCAACCAAGTAAGAATCCCAAAGGGTTCTGATTTTTACAAGAAAGAAATCGTTCTGATTCTTAACAGAAGTCAATCATGTAGAAATCTCACAAAGTATGGATTTTAACAGGGAAAATTATTTAAGTCCCTAAATAGAATAAGTTAATACGACTGGCTCATAGAAATAAACATAATATCGAAACAAAATTGAAGAAATCAGTATATCATACAGGATCATCTAGGGTTTGAGCATACATGCGACTATTAGTCAAGATAGTTAAGAAACAATTAATTAAAATACTGAAAAGTTAGAAAAATATTTAGAAAAAAGGTCTGGGATGAACCTTAATTTCAGAAAAAGTAAATGAAGTCGAAACAATTAATTAAAACAAGAGATTTTTAAAGGAAAACACCTTATAACACTAGAATCACTTCATATCTGTAAAGATCTGAGAAGATTCGACCAGTAGTGAAACTAGGGTTTTCAGAAAAATAGTATAGATGAAGAGAATCGGTCAAAACCCCATGGATTCATACTAAAAATAAGAGGAAATCCATACTCACAAACGAAAGTGGCCTGAGACATGCCGGTAAACAATTTTTAGGCAAGCACAGGTTGAATCTCCATGAGATTCTTCTAAGGACTCATGAAATCAAACAACCAAAGAGTATAGGAGACCGGTGGTGGTCGGAGAATGCACGGAAACACTATAGAAGGGAGGTTTTCGCCGGTGACTTCGATTAGGGTTAGGGCGAGTTGAGAGAGAATTAGAGGGGTGAAGGAAACGGGTGACGGAGGAATGAGAAGAATAGGGGGGTTACGGTTGGTTAGACATTAATAAGACAAGTTTAATCGTGGATTTAGATCAACAGTCACGATTAAAGGGGATATTGGGTCGGGTAGGTGCAGGTTGGGCCTAAGGGGTTTGGACTGATTTTTGGGTTAATATTAAAAGGGGTTTGGGCTGGTATTAAAAGAGGTTAGGTCTAAAAAAAAAAGGGTTATTTGTTTAATACCCAAATAATTGATAAAAAAAATAATTTTGTAAAATAATTAATAGGTTATAAAACAAATTCATGCATAGAAATATTTTAAAATAATTACTCAATATTATAAAATTGCGACAAACTATTTTCTGATAAATAATGTAATAATGCATGTGTGGGCTATAATTGCAAAGGTATTGTAATTGTAACCCAAAAATATAAATGTGGCTACTCATGAAATAATATAAGCTTAATACAAATATAAATAGCAAAATTAAGCCACGAAATTGTTATAAAGTCATTTGTGATGTAGCTAGTAATTATTTATATAAATAAAAATGCTGGGATAAAGTAATTAAAAATCCCTAAGTAATGTAAAAATTATGAAAAAATATCAATTGATGTTAATGCATAGTTTTGAAGGTATATAGGGATTTTAAAAAAATATTATATGGAAAATTTGGGTATCAACAGCTGCCCCTCTTTACCCGAGAAGGATGAAAAGAGTTGTCGGGTAAAGATATGATGGCCAATTTTGACCGAGCGAGATGGTTTGAGAGATTTAGGTCGCACTCTAGTTCCTGAGCTGCCTACATATCCCTGGTTTTACAGGAATCGGGTCGTCTGTAGTTCTGGATCCATCGGCGGAATATACCGATGAAGTTACCACAAGAATGGACGCAAGACTTTGGGATTGGTGAAATAGTTGCGGTCAAGTTTGAGATAGTAGGATGGAACTGGAGCAGGATTGCTCCTGTTGGTGTAGTGGTTGCTCATCGGGTCACCTGCAAGTAAAGAGATACTACAAGCATATATTTGCGTATAGATTTAAATGTGATGCAAGTTCCCTTCAGACCATGAAGATTGTCTTAGGACGGTTGAAGATGACGTCCTTAGACCATGATATCGTGGGCCATGAATTGTTCAGTGAGGGATTCGCAGGCCATGAGATGATGTTCTCGGGCCATGAAAATGGTGCCTCCGAACCATGACGCCTTTGAATAATGATATGCAAATTTGAGAGATCCTCAGGCCATGACATGGTGTCTTCCAGCGATGAGGATGATGCCTTTAGACTATGACGCCTTCGGACCAGTTGGCAATATTTCAGCCCATGAGATGCAACAATATGATGTCAAGAGCAACAAGACAAGGCTTAGTCTTGTATGAAGTTGAGGGCATAGCTTAGCCCGAAGCCGAGAAAATGGGTAGTGCGGGGGAGACATCGCTTAGTTTCGTTCAAAGTTCAGGATAGGGCTTGGTCCCATGAAAATATTGAGACAGAGTTTAGTCTCATGCAAAAAAAAGGCGATGATTAGCCTTGTGCAAATAGGAGGCAAGTCTTAGCCTCATGCAAGGTGGAGACAGAGCTTAGTCTCATGCAGATAGAAGGAAATGCTTAGCCTTATGCAAATAGGAGGCATGGCTTAGCCTCATGCAGGATTCGGGACAGGGCTTAGTCCCATGCAGATAGAAGGCAGTGCTTAGCCTTATGCAAATAGGAGGCAAGGCTTGGCCTTATGCAAGGTCGAGACAGAGCTTAGTCTCGTGCAAGTAGAAGGTAGTGCTTAGCCTTATGCAAGGAGGAGACAGAGCTTAGTCTCATGCGAATAGAAGGCAGTGCTTAGCCTTATGCAAGGTCGAGACAGAGCTTAGTCTCGTGTAAGTAAAAGGCAGTGCTTAGCCTTATGCAAGGAAGAGACAGAGCTTAGACTCATGCAAATAGAAGGCAGTGCTTAGCCTTATGCAAATAGGAGGTAGGGCTTAGCCTCATGCAGAATTCGGGACATGGCTTAGTCTCATGCAGATAGAAGGCAGTGCTTAGCCTTATGCAAATATAAGGTAGGGCTTAGCCTCATGCAAGATTTGGGACAGGGCTTAGACCCATGCAGATAGAGCAAATAGCAGATGATAGCATAGTATTTCTTAGGTGGACGTGGATTCAGTATCGTGGTTGTTATGAAGGTTGTGATTCCGAGATGTGCATGTTTCTCGTTCCTGCATTCAAAGAAAAATTGTGAGTTCTGTAGGCGGGAGGTCAGTTCGTGCCTCCGTGGGCTTGCTTGACTTGTTTTTCTCGGTCTGAAGATCATGTTCAAATCATCGGGGGTAGCGTTTGCTAAACAGAGTTATTTCACAAGCAAGCATGCATAGTTTTCAAAGACGTAGTAAAAATATATTTTAAGAAATTGGTTAGATGAACCGGAACTGTGACACGATACGAGACATTACGACTTCTCTTGTTATAGAATTTTGAGGGTCCTTCTCAAAATTCTATCCCAGTTAGATGGATAAACATCTTTGACTGCTGTACATGCTGCGATCGGCTGAACTTGCTTCGGAATTTTAAGGGTCCTCCTCAAAATTCTGTCCAGTTTCTGATTATGGGGGAAAATAGGATTTCATTGAATTGTGACCGAACCCACAGGGCTTCCTATGTATCCCCTCCTAAACAGGAATCAGGTTGAGCGTAGTTCAATTTACATCATTTGAGACATCATTTGAGGAAATCATAAATAGTTACACATAGTATCGCTTGACTACATCTAAATTGATTGGTTTTGGCCAGACTTCTCCATCCATTTCTGCAAGTATGAGGGCTCCCCCTGTCAATACTTTGTGAACCATGTAAAGACCTTGCCAATTGGGAGAGAATTTCACTTTGGATTCATCCTGATGCGGGAAGATCTTCTTCAACACCAGCTTCCCCGGTGTGAACTGTCTCGGCTTGACTCTTTTGTTGAAGGCTCTGGACATTCTGTTTTGATAAAGTTGCCCGTGATAGACTACACTCATCCTCTTTCCGTCTATGAGGTCTAATTGCTCATAACGGTTCCTTATCCATTCTGCGTCGCTGAGCTCAACTTCTTGTATGATCCTCAAGGAAGGAATCTCCACTTCGGCAGGAATAACAGCTTCCGTACCATAAACCAGTAAGTAGGGAGTTGCCCCGGTTGATGTGCGGGCCGTGGTACGGTATCCCAGTAGAGAAAATGGTAGCTTTTCGTGCCATTGTATGACTCTCTACCATTTTCCTCAGTATCTTCTTAATATTCTTATTGGCGGATTCTACAGCTCCATTCATCTAAGGCCTATATGTTGTGGAATTCTTCTGCTTGATTTTGAAAGTCTCACACATGGCTTTCATCAGATTGCTGTTGAGATTGACGGTATTGTCAGTGATGATGGACTCCGAAACTCCGAATCAACAAACAATCTGGTCGCGGACAAAATCTGCAACGACTTTCTAGTCATTGCCTTGTAAGATGCCACTTCGACCCATTTGGTGAAGTAATAAATAGCTATCAAGATGAACCGGTGCCCATTTGAGGCGGTGGGCTCGATTGGACCAATGACATCCATTACCCAGGCGGCGAATGGCCAAGGTGAGCTTGTTGCATTGAGCTCATTTGGCAGCACTCTTATCATATTTGCATGTACTTGACATTGGTAGCACTTTCGTACATACTGGATGCAATCTGTCTTCATGGTCATCCAGAAATAACTGGCCCTAAGTATCTTCTTGGCCAAGACGAAGCCATTCATATACGGGCCGCAAGTCCCAGCATGTATCTCCTCAAGTAGTAGAAGCTTCTTTTGTGTCGACACACCTTAGTATTCCCAAATCAGGAGTTCTTCTGTACAGGGTTCCTCCGATGTGGAAGAAATTATTGGACAATCTCTGAAGCGTACGTTTCTGAATATGATTTGCATGCCCGGGTATTCTCCTTTTGCCAAATATTCTTTAATATTGTGGAACCAAGGTTTCCCGTCTGTTTCTTCTTCAACATGGGCACAATATGCTGGCTGGATATGGATCCTTACTAGGATAGGATCAATGAAGTTCTTGTCGGGATGCTGTATCATGGATAACAAAGTGGCCAATGCATCTGCAAACTCGTTCTGAATCCTGGGAACATGCTGAAACGCTATCTTCGTGAACCTATTCTTCAATTCCTGCACGTGGTGCAGATATGGCAATATCTTGGAATTCTTGGTATCCCACTCTCCTTGTACCTGGTGTATAAGAATATCTGAATCACCAATCACTAGCAGCTCCTGAATATTCATGTCGATGTCCATGTTGAGCCCTAGTATGCAAGCCTCATACTCTGCCATGTTGTTGGTGCAGGGAAACTTGAGTTTAGCAGACACTGGATAATGTTGGCTAGTTTCCAATACCAAGACAGCTCCAATGCCGACTCCCTTGAAATGTTTCGCTCCATCAAAGAACATCCTCCAACCATCGTAGGTCTAAGCAATGTCTTCTCCTATGAATAGTACCTCTTCATCGGGAAAATACGTTTTCAGGGGTTCATATTCTCCTTCCATAGGGATTTCAACAAGGTGATCTGCCAATGCCTGTCCTTTGACTGCTTTCTGAATCACATAAACGATGTCGAACTCACTCAGCAGGATTTTCCACTTAGCTAGCTTTCCAGTGGGCATGGGTTTCTGAAAGATATATTTCAAGGGATCCATCCTTGATATGAGGTATGTTGTGTAAGCACAGAAGTAGTGCCTCAGTTTCTGAGCTATCTAGGTCAGAGCGCAACAGGTACGTTCCAGCAGAGAGTACCGCGCTTCGTATGGAGTAAATTTCTTGCTCAGGTAATAGATAGCCTGTTCTTTTCTCCCTATCTCGTCGTGCTGCCCCAAAACACAGCCGAAAGCTCCATATAGCATTGCAAGGTAGAGTAGCAAGGGTCTACCTGGCTCTGGCGGGACTAAGACTGGAGGTGTTTATAAGTACTCCTTGATCTTGTCGAAATCCTTTTGACAATCTTCGGTCTAACTAGTTGCGGCATCCTTCTTTAACATCTTGAAAATTAGCTCACATATGACTGTGGACTGGGCTATGAATCGGCTGATGTAGTTTAGACATCCCAGGAAACTCATTACATCCTTCTTACTCTTTGGCGGTGGCAGAACCTGGATGGCTTTGACTTTTGACGGATCCAGTTCTATCCCTCGGCGGCTGACAATGAATCCAAGTAACTGTCACGACCCCAAATCCTAACAGGCCGTGATGGAGCCTATCGTGGAACTAGGCCAGCCAACCATCACATAAATACACACTTAGTTTAATCAAATATCGCAATATCATTTAATATCAGCATAGCAAGTATGAAAATTTCCTAAGTCTTTAAACAAATATAAAATAATCCACTGTCTAAACAATTCACCCAGGACTAGTGTCAACATGGTCACGAGCATCTAAGAAATAAAACTAACTCTACTAATGTCATAAACAATGTCTACGAATCAAATGTTAATACTGATAAGGAAGGGAAATGAAGAAGTTGCGGACGCTGGACAGCTACCTCGAAATCCCGTAAATGTTGCTGATAACGAGCGAATATGGCTACAGCCCCGCACTAGTACCTGGATATGTACATCGAGGTACAGGGAGTAATGATGAGTACGCCAACTCAGTAGTAATGAAAATAAATCACAGTCTGAAGAATAAGAAACACACAGCATAATTACACCAATCCACAAAACAGGAAAATATCACGGTTCAAATAAGTGTATATAAGTTCAAACTAGTTTCCGTAAAATTCTTTAAAACAAGTATATTTTCCAGTATTTCTCGGTAAAACTCTCAAAATATCAGTTTGAAATATGAAGTGAATCATGGTCAAAACTCAATAAAATATCATCATACATCTTCCCCTCGGGCCATAATCATCACTCGTAAATATTCCCTCAGAACCCACCATCTCTCTGTAACAGTCACTCAGCACCTCACAATCACTCATGCCTCCCAATCACTCGGCACTCGCACTCAGTAGGTACTGCGCTCACTGGGGGTGTGTACAGACTCCGGAGGGGATCCTTCAGCCCAAACGCTATAAATAAGACAAATCATGGCATCAATCACTCTCAGGCACTCGGACTCTCTCATATCATAACATCCTCACAATATAGGCTCTCGGCCTCACTCAGTCAGACACTCTCAATATGCCACTCGGGACATAAATATACCGGGTTCTCGACCCAAAAATAGTATTTCATTTTCAAGAAATAATATCAGCATACTCTGAGTGTCAAAATAATTATCAAGAAGGACTGAGTGAAAAATCATAACATATTAAGTGAGGAATATCAGTAAAATAGCCCCCAAGGGGTTAAACAGATCGGCACTAGGCCCCAAACATGGCTTACAACCCAAATATATCAAAAATATATCAATACTATTAAGCATAGGCTTTAAAAGCGATTTCGCAACTCAATAGTCGCCTAAAAAGGAATATATTTCCAAATTCCCAATTTGTGCACTCCAAAACCGTGAAAGGATGCAAAGTCCGGGGTTTCATACCCTCAGGACAGGATTTAAAGACATTACTTACCTCGAACTAGCCCGAAAAGCTACTCTGCAACACGCTTTCCTCTCGAATCAACTTCTGAGTGCTCCAAATCTACCAAGTTCGGATTTTTATCATCAAATTATGCTAAAGGAATGAATTCCAATTGAAAAATATCGATTTTAAGCACAAAATCCGAAATCAGTCAAAACCCGACACCCGGGACCGCATCCCGGAACTCGAAAAACTTTATACCAAAATGTTATTCATCATCTCACGAGTCCGTACATATAAAGAACTAAAAAATCGGAGTTCGTTTGACCCCTCAAATCATCCCTAGAAGGTCTCATAATCTCAAGCCCTAACTCCACCTTTTTTTTACTGATTTTCTTGAATTAAACACTGATATTTTCTTCCTTAATCACAAATAATCGAGTTTTAGGGTCCAAAATCCTTACCTCAATGAAGAACAATGATTTCCTCTCTTCACAATCGCCTCAAAGCTCTTTTCCCGTTCAAAAATGGTGTAAACGAGTTTAATGGTCGCAGAGGGTTTATTTAAATACTATTCACGCATTTTACTGTTCACCCGAGTACTCACCCGAGTTACTGTTCACCCAAGTTATTGTTCATCCGAGTTACTATTCATGCTGCTGTGAAAAAAATGCAGCAGCTTTTCTTCTAGTCTAAATTGATCCGTTAACATTTCGAAATCCATCCGAGGCCCTCGAAAATAATAACAAATATACCAACACGTCCCATAACATCATTCGAACTTAGTCGAGCCTTAGAAACACCAAAATCACATCAAATTCAAGCCTATGAACTTTGAAATTCCTAAATTCCACCAACGACGCCGAAACTATCCAAAACAACTCCGATTGACCTGAAATTTTGCAGACATATCCAAAATGACATTACGAACCTGTTCCAACTGTTGGAATTCCATATCGATCCCCAATAGCCTATTTTCCACTGCCGACTGGAAATCGCCAAAAACTAACTTTCGCCAATTCAAGCCTAATTCTACACCGGACATCAAAAAAATATTTCGGACACACTCCTAAGCCCCAAATCACCTAACAAAGATATCTGAGCCATAAAATACGCATTTCCAGGTCGTTTACCAATAAGTCAACTCTCAGTTGACCTTTTCAACCATAAAGTTATTTTTAGAGACTAAGTGTCTCAGTTCCTACTACAACCATTCCGAACCCGAGCCAAGCAACTCCAACTCGTCCAAAATATTATAACCAGTGCATGATAAGACAATAACAGTAATAAAGATGCAGATTCTACGGAACGACCGGTCGGGTCGTTACAGTAACTTTTCGGCTGGAACCCCGAATGCACACTTTGCGGGGTTTAATTTCAGGTTGTACCTCCGCAATCTGTCGAAGAATTTCCTTAAATATGCTATATGATATGTGGCTTTCTTGGATTTGATGATGACGTCGTCCACATACACCTCGATCTCCTTATGTATCATGTCATGAAAGATGGTAGTCACAGTCCTCATGTAGGTGGCCCCAACATTCTTTAGGCCGAATGGCATCATCTTATAACAGTACACTCCTCATGGTGTAATGAAAGCCTTTTTCTCAGCGTCCTCTTCGTCCATTCAGATCTGATGGTAACCGGTGAAATCATCTACAAAGGACTGGAGTTCATGCTTGGCGCAATTGTCGATTAAGATGTGTATGTTTGGAAGCAGGAAATCATCCTTTGGGCTGGCTTTGTTGAGATCCCGATAATCAACACAGAATCTAACCTTCTCGTACTTCTTCGGAACTGGCACGATGTTGGCTAACCAAGTTGAGTATTCCACTACCCTGAGGACCTTGGCCTTAAATTGCTTGGTAACTGCCTCCTTGATTTTCAGACTCATGTCATGCTTGAATTTCCTGAGTTTCTGTTTCACTGGTGGACACATCAGGTTTGTGGGTAATTTGTGAGCTATAATGGTTGTACTTAACCCGGTCATATCATTGTATGACCATGCAAATATGTCCTCATACTCTTTCAAGAATTGTGTGTATTCTTCTTTTTCTGACGACGATAAATGAATGTTGATGCGGGTCTCCTTGACGGTTTCAGAATCTCCCAAGTTGATTATTTCTGTTTTGTCTAGATTGGACTTAGGCTTGTTCTCAAAGTCTTCTACTTCTCTGACGATTTCCTCGGGTATGACATCTTCTTCCTCCGAATCACTATCCTTTTGTTGCGTTGTCCCATTACATGTCACAGTTGTCGGTTCATCGAGATATGAAATAGTAGTGCTATGTAGATAAAGATATGAGAGAAAAATGGTAATAATAAATATCGATTCATTGAAAGAGTCAAACAAATGCGATTTTTCAGCAATTAAAATATCGTTTTGGAACATTTCAAAACAAATGCAAAAGGGAAATCATCATTTTATCAGAAAAATAAAATAGATAATGGTGTTCAGCCTTGCTACCTCGGGACTCGTCGGGCCCCGGATGGCCTGATAGTCCAATTCTTCAGGAATGATCATCTCTCCACCGCTCGTATGGTAGGGCCTTCTTCCTCCTCCTCCTCAACAATCACGCAACAATCCATGTCGTCATCTTCCAAGAATAGGTTTCTCAAGGCTGCCAGTGCTTCTTCCTCCTCTAATCCCCATATGACGTCGGTCTGTTGCAAAGTCTGACTCAAGTGCGATATAGGCTGCGCCAATGGATAGTACGGACCACGCCACGGTGGTGACCAGTTTCTATACTCTTTCCAGGTGTATCAGTATCCCAGCCCAAAAGTGGTACCATGGCGCTTTGGTTGTATTGGTTTGGTGATGCCTTGAAGATTTTTGCCAACACCCTTGCCAGGATCGTACCCTCTCCAGTTCATCACGCTTGCTATCTTACTATCCCACAACTTATCTTTTTCAATTGCGTTGACCCGCTCGATATGATGATAAGTTTCTCCGCCTAGCCTTCTTATATTTTCAACCACCGGGATGGTCTGGCGGGTGTAAATGGGGTTTCTCCCATCTCCATGGATAATCATTTCTTGGTGGTTCCACTCGAACTTCACCACTTGACGCAAGGTTGATGCTACACCCCCAGCGGCGTGTATCCATGGTCGTCCCAATAACAAATTGTAGGATGCAGATATGTCCAGCACATGAAACTCGATGTCAAACCATGTGGTCCCCATCTGCAGACAGAGATTAATTTCCCCGATGGTAGCTCTCTGAGACCCGTCAAATGCCTTCACATTCATAGTCCCCTCTCAGATCTCATACAGGCCTTTGCCCAACCTCTTCAGTGTTTTCAATGGGAAAATATTAAGATCGGATCCCCCATCGATCATAACCCTAGCAATAAAATTGTCTTCACATTGCACTGTGATATGCAATGCCCTGTTGTGATTCAAACCTTCATGCGGCAGCTCGTCCTCGTGGAAAGTGATTTTGTGACTCTCCAGCACCTGCCCCACCATATTAGCCATTTCTCCGCAGGTGATGTTGTTAGGTATGTATGCTTCACTCAACACTTTTAGGAGAGCATTCATGTGTACTTCTGAATTCTGTAGCAGCGACAGGATAGATATCTGAGAAGGGGTCTTGTTCATATGATCAATGACCGAATACTCCCTCACTTTCACTTTCCTCCAGAGGTCATCGGGGCCTGTTTTAATAACGGGTGGTCTGTTAGAGGCATGCTTTCTAGATTCTCCCAAGTGCTCTGGTGTATAGACTCTTACAGTCCTAGTCATCCCTTGCGCAACACCAGAGTCCCCCATTTTGTTCTTTCCTTTTCTTATAGCTTCAGCCACATAATCCCATGGTACACCTTAGTGTCGAAAGGCGGTGTGGTTGATAATGTCACTGTGAATGGTGCGGCTACCTCCACCTCGAATGGAATAGGGGCAGCTGCAGGTGGTGCTACCTCAACTTCAAATGGGACCGATGTAGTTACCTCGACCTCCACTGGAGGTTGTATATGCACTATGATGGGGTGTGACTGCAGGTTTCTTGGGATCGTCACCCTCTTTGAAAAGTTCAATTGATCCCTCGAGATCCCACTCCTTGTCAGTTTCTATCAAATTTATTCCTTCGCCCCTATGATCTGGAATAGGATTGTTGCGAACGTTGGGTGTAAATTCCGTCGCCTGGATGACCTTATTATCAATCAATGTCTGGATCTTATCTTTCAATGTGTGGAACTCGTCAATAGTGTGCCCTTTCATTCCGGAATGATATGCACATGACTTATTTGGGTTGACCCGTTGGGATGAGTTCTCCATGGACACAGCAGGGATGGGAGCGACGTAACTGGTAGCCTTCAACCTTTCATACAGCTGGTCAATGGGTTCAACGAGGGCAGTGTATTATTTTGGTGGTCTGCGATTAAATTTAGGTCGAGGTCTTGGGTAGTTTTGACGAGTGAGAGGTGATTGAAAATGAGATGGTTCGGAGTTATAGGCGTAATAAACAGTGGCTGGTTGGGAATATCTGGGAGGTGAGGGTTGATAATTGGGTGGAGGTGATGGTTGATATGTGGGTGGAGGTGCTTGGTATGTAAGTGGGGAGGTTTGATATACAAGTGGAATTTTGGGTCCTTGGGCAACCATCACTGTTCCTGTATCCTTCTTCTTGGATATACCCCTGACTGCAATTCTTTGTTAGTGGCCTGCAATGCCTCAAAGTTTGTTATCATCCCACTTTTGATGCCTTCTTCGATCCTTTCACCGAGTTTGATGATATCAGAGAACTTATGGTTTTCAATAACCATCCACCTTTCATAGTACTATGGATCATGTGCTCTGACGAAGAACTTGTTCATCTGTTCCTCGTCCAATGTCGGCCTGACCTTGGCTGCTTCTGACCTCCAATGAGTAGCATACTCGCGGAAAGTCTCAGTAGGCTTTTTCTTAAGATTCTGAATGTAGAAGACATCTGGCGCATTTTTTGTGTTGAACATGAATCTGTCCAAGAAATCAGACGCCATACTTACCCAGCTGGACTATTTCTTAGGATCCCGGTTGATATACCAGGACAAAGCATCTCCCGTAAGACTCCCCATAAAAAGTTTCATCTGGATCCTTTCATCTTTTCCGACCCCTACAAGTTTGTCACAGTAAGTCCTCAGATGAACCCTGGGATCACCTGTTCCATCAAACATTTCGAACTTGGGAGGTTTGTAACCCTCCGACAGTTCTACATCTGGTTGTATGCATAGATCTTCATAATTCAAACCTTCTATCCTTTTGCCTCTTTCTACGCCTTTAACCTGACTAGTCAACTTCTTGAGCTCATCAGCGAGATTCTTAATGAGCATGTCCTTCTCAACAGATTCCAGTGCATAGGATATGGGTTGAGTAGAGTGAGGTAGGGTCTCCACATATATGCCATTATTTTGGTGACCGGGAGTTTGGGTATAATGGTGATCATTGGTGGAGTTTTGGGGTTCGGGAATGACTGGCGGAGTATTTTGTGGGGTGTGGTAGGTGTTTTGCGGGTACTGTGGTGGGACAGTTTGATTTTGTGGTGGGGTTGTGTAATGGTGAGGTACATGAGGATTTTGTGGGCGCTTGTTGGGTGTGTTTTGAGATGGTGCGGGATTCTGGGTATTTGGATGACTGATGTCCAGGACACTGAGTGAGAAGGATAGGTTGCTACATTCTGAACGTGCTTGAGCTCACCCTGGAGTTCCGGTATTTTCTGTTATGTATTGTTTTCCTTTCTGGTGCCGTTCAGATCATCTATCTTTGCTTTTCCTTTGACTATTGGTGGACAGTGGAGGGCCCCTGGATCTTGTATAATAAGTTGATGATGCCAGTATGCACGAACCAACCTTTAGGGAATGGGAATAATCAAAAGAAAGAAAGAAAAACAAAAGGTAGCCAAGTCAGTAAGGATTATGAAAAGAGTATTTGCAGTATTTAAACATGTATCGCAGAAAGGTAAATTCGTGTCCTAATTTGGGAGCCTCGTTGTGCCCGAGGTAGGCCTAGCGACAAGTTGATTTGGAGAACTTAAATGCCATAAATGCCTCAGTTCATTAATATAAAAATAGATGAACCCCAAAACGACACTCAAGATAATAAAGATAAGTCATTATTGGCACTTGGCCTTATTACATTTAAGAAAGCAAATAAATCAAGTCTACTTGGTCCTAGAAGGACCTTCCCCGGACTTGATCTTTCTAACTCCATCAACCAGGTTCCCCAGCTCGCGCAGACCCAGCAGCAGGTAGGCTCTATCCAGATATCCTTCCTCGCTCCCTTCAGCATTCTGGCAGTCGTCAATCCTCTTTATTATTTCACCTTCCAGCTTCACCAAACCTCGCTCCAGATATTCTAACCTTCTATTGGAGGTGATAGCCATCTACTTTCATTAATTGATCAACCTCATATTTGTTTCGTGTATCTCCCGATGTTCAGTCTCGGAATCATGAACCCTCTTGCGCAGTGTGTTGTACTTGACTTGGGCCTCGACATATTCATCGATGATCCTATTATCCCGATTGGTTCCTGGCTTCATCGTCCCCTCTAGGTTGTTCTCTAACCATGCCGGGTAGAAGGGTGCACACCCTGCGTGATACATGTCTGGCTCACTGGTGTTCTTTTCTACAATGATCTTGCAGTGCCACATATGCTGAGATTGGCACATGTAAAGGATGTCGTCGTCTTGAAAGTCTGCTCTGAAATGGATCATCTTTGCAACATGTGGTATGACCGGCTTCCTGCCTGCTTGCCTTATAACCCTGATGGGAACATAGGGGTGTATTCCCCATAACCCAATCAACACTAAGTGAGGAGCGTCCTTGTACTTTCTCTTCAGTCAAATGGTCGAAGAACTCGACCCATTCTTTGGCACTTTTCGGTTGGGCAAACCTGTCCGGAATGTAAATCATCCGCTTAGGGTTATGGAAGGCAATATGATCGTTCCAAGCCCTTCGCGGAAATTCCTGGCGATACTGACCCTTTTGGAGATGCTCCAATAACCATAGTTGTAGCAGCAGATTACAACCCTCAAAATGCTTGAACCCTTTTTGACAGCGATCCAGAGCCCAGTAAATGTCGGCTATGATCATAGGGACTATGATGTATGTTTGTCCCTCGATTCCCTCCATTAAAGTCTTGGCGACCATGGCTAGTCTGGTGCGGATTCTTTCCCTTTTCATTGGGAACACTATCAGACCCAAGAAGCATACAATGAACACGAAAACCCTTCAATGGATGTGACCCAGTGAAGTGATAGAAAACTCATCATGGAACATACGGAAAGACTTTCTATGACCGTATCTCTTGTACAGATAATTGAAGGGTATATAGGACTTCTTCAGGCACTCCAAGTCAGCATTCTTCTTTAAACCCATCATCTTTAGGAACCCCTTACCAGTGCGGTTCTCCGGTACCAATAGCCCAGGGCTGTCCCAAATCCCCCGATCTCTTCCAGGAGTGGTGTCATTTCTATATCCCCAAAATGAAACACGGCCCTCTCACTATCCCAAAATAAGGTTGCAGCTTCAATATCATGTTGTTTGGTTGGATGTCTAACAGGGAAGGTAAATTGCCTAAGTATTTTCTCACATGTTTATTGTCACTTGAGGAAAGATCATACCACCACTCTAGTAGCAGTGGTGGTAGGTTGCTGACCATGCCGAATCTGGGGACCTCGTGCCTCATTTTCTGCAAAACAAGAAGGTTAGCCCCTTTTCCCCAACCTGATTAGACTATTTATACATTCATGATTAGCATATTGGCATTTAGTTCTCCAAATTAATGCACAAAACATGGTTGCGCCCGTTGGGATTATGGAAACCCCGGTAGACTTTGGATAAGGCTCGTCTTAAAGGGTTATTATGTGGACAGCATATAAACCCAGATAGGTTTGACCATGATGCATGCAAAATTATAATAAGAGTAAGGTTACTATGGGGGTCTAGACTAGTACCCTCAAGCGGACAACTTGAGGGGGAAAGGCACGGAAACGTCTACTGCTTCGTTGATCGACTAGTTTTACCGCAAATAAGCATTTCCGAATTTAAGGGTAATATATTGGAAGAGCGCAACCACTCATCAAGCGTTGCTATAGGACTGTTTTGGCACGAGTGGAATATGATATCGAGCATGATTTATGCAGCAGTAAATAGCATGTTGTCACGTATTTGCACGTTAGAAAAGCAATAAATACAATATTTATGATTGAAAGACGTTACAAAGGAAAACAAAGAAACAAGTCAGTTTCGTATTGAGGAAATAAATATTTGAAAATAAACAGTTAAGTTCACATAGGGGAAAGGGAAAGGGTGCGCAAGTATTAATAAAGTAAGGCATGTTTAGACTAATTCACAAAGCAAATTTGTTACGGTAAAAGCCTAAAATCCCCAACAGAGTCGACATGCTGTCGCGCCCCCTTTTTTCATCTTTGCAGTGGAAGCCAGGGTTTCGACATTCTTTGGGACAACTCGTTTTCTTTTGGGAAAGGGGTATGGAAATTGAAGAGTCGCCACCTAACGGGTTTAAGGTGCGTTAGTGCACCTATTGCAAATAACTCATATAAACCGATTTGCGTTACCAGAGATTGGGTAAGGGCTTGATATTACCTTGAGGGGAAGGTGTTAGGCACCTCTCGAGGTCCACAACGGTGGGTCCTGGCCAAACTTATTTTGTGAAATAGTCATTAAGAAAACAAAGCAGTCTAAGCACACATATGTATAAAAAAGAGTAAGGGAAGTCCTAGGTTTATTAGCCTATAGGATCACATATGTGCAATACCCGGTAAACTTTCCTCAATAAGAGGTGTTACACGTGGCATTAGCGCATAGGTCATCATATCCTTTACTACCCAATTACCCTCCCCTTAGTGGTTATAGAAGCGATTCTTGATTAAACGAACTCTATGCGTGCATTACACGTCCCTTCCTTGTGGTCCTGGAGGTGTTTAGGACCTCTAATTAGGGCAATTCTAGACACTCCTAAGGTGCTTAAAGGAGAAAAATCTAGGCGACAATTAAAACAATTAGGACTGTCAGACAGAAGAGCAATTAAGGGGGCTCATATTTACCTCCACAAATAAGCAAACAACAGCACGTCTCAAACAACAAGATTTCAGATATTTCAGAAAGGGTCCTAGAGCAGGATATTTAGGTGAGCATAATAAACAGAATGTAACATTATGTTGAAGCGAGGCAATGGGGACCTAATCAGTTTGCCTAATGATTTTAGGACTTGTTGAATCTTGGCAGTTCACAAATAATTAAACAAAGCACAACTTTACTAGTTTTGCAGTATTTTAATTACCTACAGGCTTGCCTAGGTGTGGATCTGAGATACCCTATAAACATGTTGTCTAACTGTGATCAGAATTCTAACAATCGATTTAGAACAAATAGTTTGAATTTATTATGTCCTACAAATGTGTTGTCTAGGTGTTGAACATTACAGAACGAGCTTATACATATTTATTTCTATAACATGATATCTAGGTGTTGGGATTGATTTTAAACTTACTCTTATAGACAGAATAGCTACTGATTTTACACGATGTAGGCGTTGTTTTAAAGCAAATGTAGTAGAAGTCCTAAAGCATGGTTTCTAATGCACATAAAGAGTGAACGTTTTTATTAGGCAGTAACAGTAGTAGCTTAGCAACAGAATTTCTAGGTGGACATGGTTATGCAGCGATTTAGAAAGCAGAATTTCATAACAAGTGACATAATGCACCTATAACATGTTTTCTAATATGCCAAACAATCCTAAGAGCATGATTTCTAATGCAAACAAATAGTCATAATAAACCTGGGGGGCATGATTTCTACCCGATTTTCCCACAAAAACTATATAAGAATCCCTCCTCTTTTTACTAATTTCCCCAATATCTGTTTACAAGAATTAATATTACAGACCAAATGAATGAACTACAGGATAAACAAAGATATGCTATAGGGAGCCTGAATAGAGGCCCAAAGTGAACCTGGAAATACCAGGCCTTCAAACAGTCCAAGATGCCATAGTCTCATAATGTCCAACAGGGGTATCCTGGTACGTCAAAGTTCCCAAGGGTCTCAGGGACCACGAGCAATGATCACACCAAGATCCTTTCAAATAAAGAAGTAATCTTTGTGCAGTGTGGAAGGGCCAGCCCCAGTGTGCCAGAGTTCGGAGGAATCTCATGGATTCCTAGGCAGTACACACACTGGAGAGGCAGAATCCTAAGTATTCTAAGAGTAGGAGTGAGAGTGCTTGAAATAGTTGGAATAACTTTAGGAAAACAATATAGAAGTAAAACATTTAGGAGTGAAAGATACTTCAGGAGTGGAAACGGTTTGGAAAAATATGTTAAGAGTGAAAACCTTTTGAAAACATTATGAGAAAAGAGGTTCAATAAACAATAGCATAGTCACAAAGCTTAATACCCCCCCCCCCCCAGATTCAAACTTAGTTTGTTAATTAACTCTAGATGAGGACAACAATTTTATAGAGAGGGGATCAGGGGTTGGGAACACAGGAACCAGAAACACAAAACATGATGAAAGTGTGAGCACATTGAGCAACAAGGACATGGAACAGACAAAGGTTGATTGACATTCAACGAACAAATTCATAGCATTCATTAGAACATAGATAACTGATCTAGAGTCTTAATAGAAATACATAAGTCTATCAGTCACATTTTATGCTAAGGTGGTTGTGTTAGCCAACAGCAACAGACAGTGCAACATAGAGACTAAGTGTAGAGATGGTCATGCTGAGTACAGGGGTTTTAACCACACATAGTATTGATCATACAAATTGAAGTTAATGGACAGAAAAGAGAAAAGCATAGAGCATAAAAAGCAAACATGTTGGTTTAAGGCAGTAAACAGGAAGGACTAGAAACCTAAACTGGAATAACATGTTGATTAAGGCAATAAACATGGAAGAGTGAACTTAAATATGCTGATCAAAGCAATGAACAAGAAAGGACACAGAATTACTATGCAGTAGTTATACTAGTACAGAAAGACATAGCCTTAATAGAACTAAAGCAACAAGGAGCACATACATTTAAACTTTATAATAGAATGAATGGAATTAGGAAAAGAAACATATCACTTAAGGAAGAAAAGAGAAAGTAAAGTAGGTAGGATTCCACAGTCTAGCCTTGGCTTTCAGCCAACTAGACAAGCAATGAGCACAAGTAGTAGACAGAAATATGAGAGAAAGTTTGTGTGTGTGTGTGTGTATGTTTTTGAACTATATTCGTGTTTGACAGGTAGAATAAGAGTGTGTATATAGCACTTAGGGAGTAGAACAAATAAGGTAAAGAGAATCAGGGTTCAATCAATTAAGGATCAATCAACCAATCACAGAATAAATTTCTATAGGGAAATCTGGAAAAGACCCATTTAATTGGGGAATATCCAATTAACGATCATAACTGGGTTCAATTAAGGCAATGAATCGAAATCATACCATATAGGGAGTCAGTAAAAATTCCAAACTACTATCGATTAATTAAGGCAAGTAAAAAGTAGGGAAATATGTCACAAATAAGGAAACTAGTAGAATCCCAACACATTGAATTTAACAGGGCAATTAATAGAATACAATCAGTAAAAATATTCAAAGAATATTTATTTCATAGGAAAGAATTATTTGAATCCTTAAATAGAAATCAACCAAGTAAGAATCCCAAAGGGTTCTGATTTTAACAAGAAAGAAATCGTTCAAATCCTTAACAGAAGTCAATCAAGTAGAAATCTCACAAAATATGGATTTTACTAGGGAAAATTTCTTAAGTCCCTAAATAGAATAAGTTAATACGACTGGCTCACAGAAATAAACATAATATCGAAACAAAATTGAAAAAATCAGTATATCACACAGGATCATCTAGGGTTTGAGCATAGTCAAGATAGTGAAGAAACAATTAATTAAAACACTGAGAAGTTAGAAAAATCTTTAGAAAAAAGGTCTGGGATGAACCCTAATTTCAGAAAGAGTAAATGAAGTCGAAACAATTAATTAAAACAATAGATTATTAAAGGAAAACACCTGATAACACTAGAATCATTTCAGATCTAAGAAGATTCGACCAGTAGTGAAACTAGGGTTTTCAGAAAATAGTAGAGATGAAGAGAATCGGTCAAAAACCCATGGATTCATACTAAAAGCAAGAGGAAATCCATACTCACAAACTAAAGTGGCCTAAGACAGGCCGGTAAACAATTTTTGGCAAGCACAGGTTGAATCTCCACGAGATTCTTCTTAGGACTCTTGAAATCAAACAACCATGGAGTATAAGAGACCGGTGGTGATCGGAGAATGCACGGAAACACCATAGAAGGGAGGTTTTCACCGGTGACGGCGATTAGGGTTAGGGCGAGTTGAGAGAGAATTAGAGGGGTGAGGGAAACGAGAGATGGCGGAATGAGAAGAATGGGGGGGGGGGGG
>ML277024.1:321404-334496 GCA_005239495.1 Nicotiana undulata | reverse complement strand
AAAAAAGAAGTGGGGGGGGGGGGGTTAGGGTTGGTTAGACATTAATAAGTCAAGTTTAATCGTGGACCGTTGATCTTTTAGATCAACGGTCGTGATTAAAGGGGATATTGGGTCAGGTAGGTGCAGGTTGGGCCTAAGGGGTTTGGGATGGTTTTTGGGTTAATATTAAAAAGGGTTTGGGCTGGTATTAAAAGAGGTTAGGTCTGAAACTAAAAAAAAGGGTTATTTGTTAGATACCTAAATAATTAATAAAAAAATTATTTATAAAATAATTAACAGGTTATAAAAAATAATTTCCATGCATAGAAATGCTTTAAAATAATTACTCAATATTGTAAAATTTTGACAAGCTATTTTCTGATAAAATAATATAATAATGTATGTGTGGGATATAATTGCAAAGTTATTGCAATTGTAACCCAAAAATATAAATGTGGCTACTCATAAAATAATTTAAGCTTAATATAAATATAAATAGCAAAACTAAGCCATGAGATTGTTGTAAATTCATTTGTGATGCAGTTAGTAATTATTTATCTGAATAAAAATACTGGGATAAATTAATTAAAAATCCCTAAAAATGTAAAAATTATGAAAAAATATCAATTGATGTTAATGTATAGTTTTGAGGGTATATAGGCATTTTGAAAAAATATTATAGGGAAAAATTGGGTATCAACGGGTACAGTGGAGGTGGGGATGGTAGGAGAACAGGAACAGGGGATGATGGTGTAGGTATAATGAAGGATATCGAAGGAGAAGGAGCAGGTGTGGGTGTGGGTTTCCTTGATGGCTTGGCACTTTTCATTGATTTGGGATTCATGATTTTGGGTTTTGCTTTAGCCTTGGTTGATGATTTATCTTTAGAGGGGGTTTGACTGGCTTTAGGCGTGATGATCAGGTGAGATGCTCGAAGAAGAGAAAGAAAGAATTAGTTCTTGATAATTGCTCTTGATTATTGCTTAGGGTTTGAGAGAAATAGTAAGGTCTAAGAAGCTGATCATAAGAGCCTTTTAAAGATGTTACTCCTGATTTGACTGGAAGAGATAAGGTGGCCGAATTTGAGTTCTAACGGGACTCTTACAACGGTTACTTTGACTGTTAGGATTCCAGGAGTAATTGAAGTTTAATTGCACTAGCATTCCCCCTCACTCTTTGACTAGAAGACGGCTGTAAGTGATACCAATGGAATTAGAAGTTTGAGCAGAGCAATAATTTTAGGATATTAGGTCCTAGTGACTTAAGACAGTATGGCACGTACATGAGTCAAACAACCAACTCCTTAGCAGTTCCTTATTTGTTTCTCCAATAAAGTTTCATCACTTTATATTAGTATCATACAACACAGTAGCTAGATTTTCCAAGCAAGTGTGTGAGCTTAATACAAGCACAAAGTTGAATCAAACACATTGTACTTAATTATCTACATCTAATTATGCCTTTCCTGGCCAATCAGTGGGTTTCAACTTAGTGGGAAGAGTTTATTAGACCTAGTTCTAGTCTATTCCTTTCAAAGTGATGCCTACTCAGAGCTTTAGTATAAATATCAGCAATTTGATCGCAAGTTTTACAAAGTTAATTGAGATATTCCCATTTTCAACATTGTCTTTGAGAAAGTGATGTCTAATGTCAATGTGCTCGGTTCTTTTGTGCTGACATGGATTTTTAGCAATGTTTATGGCACTGGTGTTAGCATAAAAAATGGGAACACAATAAACAAATATACCATAGTCCCTTAGTCGCTGCCTTATCCATACCAGCTGAGCACAGTAGGATGTTGCTGCCACCTAATCAGCGTCAGTTGTAGACAAGACCACCGAGTTTTGCTTCTTGGTTCCCCAAAACACCAGACAAGAACATAGAAAATGAGTTGTTCCTGAAGTGTTTTTCCAGTCAACATCAGCATAACCAACTAAATCAAAGTTATACCCTCTGGGATACCATAGAAAGAGGTCAGCGGTCCCCTTGAGATATCTTAGTATCCTTTTGACAGCCTTCAGGTGAGATTCCTTGGGATTTGCTTGAAATCTTGCACATAATCCCACACTGAATACTATATCAGGCTTGCTTGTTGTGGGTACAACAGTGACCCAATCATTCCTCTATATAGTTTTTGTTCCACACTTTTCCCTTCTTCATCGAGGTCCAGCTCTGTTCAGTTGCAATGGGTGTGTCAATGTACTTAGAAGAGTCCATGTTGAACTTCTTCAGTAGTTCTTTGATATATTTTTGTTGATGTATCATGGTTCCAGTAGGTGTTTTCTTGATTTGCAGCCCTATAAAGAAGTTAAATTAACCCATCATGCTCATTTCAAACTTATTTCCCATCATCTCAGCGAATTCCTTACGCATTGCTTCATTGGTAGCCCTAAAGATAATGTAACGACCCGACTGGTTGTTTTGGGCAATTGCATCAGGTTTGGCAGTTTGAGGTCATGAGTACCTTCACATAGTGTACTATGACTTACGTGCATCACCAGTTTGGGTTGTTGAGAGGTTCGGAAAGGATTTTAAGGAGTGGCTCGCATTTGAGAACTCGAAATTGAAAGAATCGACCAAGGTTTGACTTTTGAGTATTTGACCTGGGATTGGGTTTTTGATGGTTCTTATAGGCTCGGATATGATTTTGTACTTTGGCGTGCGTCCGGATTTGGATTTGGAGGTCCATAGGGTAATTTGAAGCATTTTGGCAAAATTTGGAAAGTTGAAGTTTAGGAAGGTTGAGAGGTTCGACCAAGAGTTGAATTTGGTGATATTGGGGTCGGAATGCGATTTCGAGAGTTGGAACAGCTCAGTTATGTCATTTGGGACTTGTCTACAAAATCGGACGTCATTTCGGATTGATTTGATAGGTTTCGGCGCGAGCTTTGGAAGTTGGAAGATTTGAAAGTTCATGAGTTCGATTCATGGTGTGATTCATAGTATCGACATTGTTTGATATGATTTGAGGCCTCGAGCAGGTCTGCTTTGTATTTTGGTACTTGTTGGCAGGTTTTGACGGGGTCTCGGGAGCCTCGTGTGTGTTTCGGATGGGCTACGGGCTATTTCTCTATGTTTTGGTTTGTTGGTTTGCTAATGTGCCTATTGTTCTTCGCGATTGTGAAGATGATGATGCGATCGCGCAAGGTTTCTGTGGAGCTCAGGATTTTTGTTCTTCGCGGACGCGATCTTGGGCACATGTTTGTGAAGCTTTAGCTGTTCGTTGTCCGCGTTCGCACATGTATGTTCGCGTTTTCATAGTGAAGTGGAGCTGGTGGACTTTTACTCGTCACGTTTGCGATTGTCGGCACGCGTTGGCAAAGCCTCTGGTAAATGTTAATCGCGTTCGCGAGGTTTGTGCCGCGAACGCAAAGCTTTATTCTAACTGGCAACAATTTATTCATCACGATCGCGAGGATTGTTCCATGATCGCGTAAGAAAAATCACTGGGCGGAATATAAAAGTACTCTATTCCGAGGGTTAGCCATTTTTCAACACTTTTGGAGTTGCAGAGCTCGGTTTTGAGAGATTCTTCGTGGGTGTTCCAAGAAAATCATTGGGGTAAGTGTTCTACACCTAGAATTTATTCCATCTTTATTTTTATCTTATAATTAGTGATTTGAGTTGAGAAAAAATGGGGATTTTTAAAGAAACCTTTCAAAATGTAAAATGATTATTTGAGGGATGAATGGGTATCGGAATTTGATAATTTTGGTATGGTTGACTCGTACCGGAATGGGTGTTCGGATTTTGTAAAATTTGTCAAGTTCCGAGGTGCGGGGTCGACCTTTGGGTTGATTTTTAGTTTTTGATAAATATTGAAGCTTTATTATCCGGAATAGTTTCTTATGAGTTTTATTTGTGCTTTGAAGTTATTTTGGCTAGATTTGAATCGTCCGGAGGTTATTTCACTCGAGAGGTCCATTTTAGAGTAACGGTCTATCTTCTATGAAGTAAGTGTCTTGGTGGGGGGAAACTACCCCTTAGGCATTGAGTAAATTGTGTTATCTTGTTACGTGAAAGCCGTGTACGCAAGGTGACGAGTGGGTATACGGTCTATATGTAGTATTTGACTGGATTAGATTATCTAGTGTCTTTCTATGCCTTTAAATGAATTGTCATAACATGTGATATCTCGTTGTTAGTCTACTCTTACATGCTCTATTTGACGCAGTTAGCACCTATTGCACTTCTTACTCGTTATTTGGCCCTTATATGCCTTAGTTGAAGTTATTGCCTTCCTTATTGTCATGTCACCTCTTAATTGTTTGAGTTTCTTCTATGACCTTGTGCTTATCTGCTACATGTCCCAATTGTTGTGATTGCATACTTAGTTATCACATACCTTACTTGTCCTGTCATTTTTGTAAAGTTTGTTGTATTCCTTCGATTTTTACGTGGTTCCTTTGTTGTCGTGTACTGAAACCCTTGATTGTAGAAATTATTGTAGATTGAGTTATTGAAGTATTGTTGTTGATTTAAATTATTGTACTGGGGATCGGTTTGCACGTCGCAACAGGTGAAATAAGGGAGGTGGTGAAATAAGGGAAGACATTTATTATTGTGACATTGATATTGTATGGTGGGATCAGGGTGCACGGCAACAAGTGAAATAAGGGTGAATTGATATGGTGGGATAAGGGTGAATTATGATATTGATATTATATGGTGGGATCAGGTTGCGCGTCGCAACATATTTTATTTATTATTGTGATATTCATATTATACGGTGGGATCCGGTTGCACGCCGCAACATGTGAAATAAGGATGAATTGATATGGTGGAATAAGGATGAATTCTGATATTGACACTATATGGTGTGATCGGTTGCGCGTCGCAATATATTCTGTATTTTATACTCTCTTTTGTATTGTATTGACTTCGGTTATTTCATACGAGACTATGAGAATTTGTATTTCTAATTTTTCACTGTTTCTGAGGATTTAGTTATTGTCATTGACTTATTGCCTTATCGTCATTCCTGGGTTCTTTTCCTAATAATACTGTTATTCTGGTGAGTTGCTTTTCAAAATGAATTTACTACGTTGAGTACCTGCTGAGTTGTTAGTAATATAGTGATTTTAAGTAAAAGAATTTATATTATGCTACCTTGTGTGACTTTTAAGTTAAACCTCGTCGTTTATTTCGGTATTTTACCTTTCTAATAGTCTTCATATTTTACTCCAATTGATTTCCCAACTTCATCTCCTTACCTTGTGTGATGTTTTATTTTACTTAAAAGAAATTATTATTATGTTTTAATTTGATAAATTCCATATAAAATTCAGTAGCTTATTCGAAGCGGTATTTTATTTGATAATATTATTTTCTTCACCCAAATGATTTCAAAAATAAACTCATCTTTCTCATTGATTTCCTACTTGGTCTAGAAGCTGTAATTTTACTTTAGTATATAATAACAAAATCTCTTGAACATCCTAATTAGTATTTGACACGGATATTATGTACTGAGTAGCACGTGAATTTTGTCATGCGAAGCCAAAATGAAAAATGTGGGCACAAGGTGCCATGTGTGTTAAAGGCTTGGAAGTTGTGATTATGGTATGAGATAACGAGAAGTGGGATTGTTGAAATTGTGTATTAGAAATGACTTGATTGGTTGAGTTGTCATCGTTTTTCCTACTCTAGTACATTTATACTCCATCTGTACCCCAACTATGTTGTCGTTTAATTACTTGGTTATCTCTCGTTGCCATTCATGTTTCCTTTATTGTTATTATTATTTGTAATATGATTTCTGTCCGTCTGCTATTGCCATTTCTTTTATATTTCTTCCTCTAAGTAACTCATAGGGAGTTTTCTCAAGAATGGGTATGACCATCCATCTATTTAACAGGTAGCAAGCAGTATTGATTGCCTTGGCCCGGAAACTCTTAAGCAGTCCCCTAGCAATCAACATAGTCCTCCCCGTGTCTTCTTTGGATCTGTTCTTTCTTTCTACAACCCTATTTTATTGTGGAGTTCTAGGTGCAGAGAAAGTATGGCCAATACCATGTGAGCCACAGAACTAAAGGAATTTTGAATTTTCAAATTCAGTTCCATGGTCAGTTTTTATACTTAATACATGCACCCTAGTTTTTGTTGAATCATTCTAACAAATACATAGAAAACATGGAAGGTTTCATCTTTGGATCCCAAAAAAAAAAGTCCACGTATACTTGGAAAAGTCATCAACAATCACAAATACATACCCCTTACCTTCTTTGCTCCTAATTCTGATTGGACCACATAGGTTCGTGTGAAGTAGTTCCATGGGTTTAGAAGTGGTGACAACCTTTAGTAGTTCCCTTTTCAGAGGTGAACTCAACTTTAGGTAGCCCAAACCCCAAGTCCTTTGCTGCTAACTTGTTGAGTTGAGAGAGATTGGCATGTCCCAGTCTTCTATGCCATAGTACTGGATCATCTTCCACTACACTTAAGTATGTGTTCTCACTCTGGGTAAGTGACATAATCGATATCTTGTAGAAATTGGTATGTCTCTTACCCTTTAACACGATTTCATCAGTACAAGCTTAGTGACAGTGAAAATTTTGGAATTGAAGTTTACCTCATTTCCTTTGCCGCACATTTGAGATATACTAAGAAGATTTTGTTTAAGACCTACCATATAATACACATCTTCTATATCATGAGAGAGTGATTTACTAACCTTGCCAATACATGTTATCCGGCCCTTTTTCCCATTTTCAAATGACGCACTCCCTCCTTGGAAGGCTGTTAGTGAGAGGGAGTTTTCTTTTCTCCCGTCATATGTCTTGAGAAATCATTGTCTAGATACCAGTATTGATTGTTCCCTCTCACCTTAGCCTGCACCAAAATTCACGAGTTAGTTTTGGGAACCCACACAAGCTTGGGTCCTTTTTTGTTTGAAAATGGATGAATCAAACCCTTTTTTTCCCAGAAGGGGAGATGATTAGAGGCTATTTTGTTATTAACCTTAATCCACTTAGTATGGACAGGAGATATGACCTTTGTCTCCTCTTCCTTCTTCATATTTAGAAATACCAAAGGTGTTTCTAAGCTGAGCATAAATTAAGGTAGAACAAGTGTCTCTAAAGTGTCCTACTTTTTCACAATGAGTGCACATGTTATTATTAGGAATTCCTACATGCTTTGGGTCAAACTTAGGGATATTTTTTCTGTAGCTAATTCTAAATTTGTTACAGCTACAGTTTTCATTTAGCCAATTCAAAGCATCAAATGATCTATGCTATTTGCTTAGTCTAGCGAGTTCATAATTAGCATTTTCCAGGTTTTCCTGCAGGATTTTATTTCTACATTCAGCATCACAAAGATTACCATTAGCAATTTTTAATTCATTTTCAAGCTTATCCTGCAGATCAGTCATTTTTCCTTTTCCATGTATATCAAGAGACTTCTCATTCTTAGAAGTAAGTTCAAGAACATGGATCGTAAGGTCCTTGACATGTTTCTCTAAATTAGCCTTGTCAGATTCAAGCTCTTTGATATCAAGTTTGACACATGAAAGGTTGCTTATTAGCTTATTATTTCCAGCACTCAATTATCCATTTCATTCATTAAGGTAACAATTATGGCCAACAGTTATTTTTTGGACATAGCATGAATGTTCTTTTTCAAGTCAGATATACTTACCTGGTTTGCTTCATCTTCAATTTTTGAATCACTCATGGCCATCATCCCTATCACTTCTTCCTCTATTTTGGATTCTTCAATAGCCATCAAGTTCACTTCTATGTTTGTATTTCCAAAGTCAGTTTCCAAGGTTCTCCATATATCATGAGCAGATATGCAAGAGGACACTCTGAGAAGAGTGTTTCTGGACAAGCTTTTGTAAAGCGGGTCCTTTGCTTTAGTATTTTTCTGAACTAGCTTATGATCTTCCTCTTCTCTTTTGTTGCACTTGTTACCTTCATTATCCATTTTGGTTGGTAGAATTGGTCCATGACTAACAATTACACATAGGTCAAAGTCAATAGCCTAAAAAAATGTTTACATACGCAGCTTCCATTTATGATAGTGGTGTTCATCAAACAGAGGAGGTTTTCCAATGTGCATTCCAAGTTGTACTGGGGGTTCTGTCTCTACAACCTGGTGTTCATTAGTCACAGCATATAGACTTATATCCTCATCCTTATTTTCTTCCTCTTGATCACTTCAATTGTCCTCATATGCTTCCAAGAAGGCCTGCTTCATTGCTTCAGTAAATCCTTTGCCTAGGATTTTTCCTTTGTCCAAACCCCATTCTCTCATCTTCTCTTGTTTCTCTTTTTCAGCTCGTTCTTTCCTGTACTCAATTTCCCACATTGGGCAATCCTTTACCATGTGATATATATTTCCACACTTGTAGAACCGATCATTGTTAGCTTTGCCGATCTTCTTGGGCTTACTACTAGTCTCTCTCTTGGATACACCTTTGGAATTCTTCATGAACTTTTTGAACTTGGCAAACATTGCTAGATCAGGATCATCATAGGCACATTCATCATCCGCAGATGCTTTAGAACCGAGGACTTATCCTTTTTTGGCTCTTCCTTGCGCATTTTTATCCTTCTCATTTCATGAGTTTTTAAGCTTCCAACCAATTCATCAAGTGAGGTTTTGTCCAATTCCTTGGCTTCTTGGATTGAAGTGACTTTTGACTCCCATGAAGCTGGAAGGATTCTTAGAACTTTGCTAACCAACTCTTCTGAGGTAAACACATTTCCAAGTGATTTCAGTTCATTGGTGATTATAGTAAACCTAGTCATCATATCCTGGATGGTCTCAGAATCCTTCATGGAGAAGAGCTCATAGATTTTCATGAGTAGCTCTATCCTTGATCTATTTACTTGGTTTGTTCCTTCATAAGAAATTTGGAGTGCATCCCATATCTGCTTCGCATAGGAGCAGAAAAAAATTCTGTTGTACTCATCAGGACCAAGTCCACAGATAAGGATTTTCTTAGCCTTTGCATTCTTCTTCATCATTTTGAAATCTACTTCCACAAATTCGGAGGGGTCCTTAGGAACTATTTCATTTTGTGCATTTTGTTTGGTAGGAATTAAAGGACCTTGGTTCACTATGGTCCATAGTTCATAGTCTTCAGCTGTCAGAAAGTCTTCCATTCTTGCTTTCCACCAAATGTAATACTTTTTATTGAACAAGGGTAGTCTGGTAGTTGATTGTCCTTCACTAACTTCGGGTGGAGCACTCATCTTGCTTCCAAGATCTCTCTAGGTGTTAGGCGTGTATATGAGAGAACTTGCTTTGATACCAATTGTTAGTTTGAGTACCCGTATGGATAACTAACAAACTTGGTTTTTTACCGTGTTCCTTAAGCGTGAAGTAAATAAGCAATAAAATGAGTGCAAATCGATTTTTACGTCGAAAATCACCCGGCGCAAAAGGTGCAAAAACGAAGACCTATCACGTAGGATTTTCAACTCCAACTCTACTAGAACAATGAGTCATAATGTATCAATTACAAGACTATAATTAAATACTCTTCGGTACTCCTACTATAGCTATTTGATTTACAAGTTACTCTAAATTGTAAAAGCAAAACACTCACTCCAACTCACTAATTATTTTATGACACTCGATTACAACTCAATTTCCTAAAACACATTCACTAGACTGACTCAGGAAGATACAATGCAAGTACTCGACTTAAGTCAACGAATTATGATTCGGTAGTTGATGTGTCAAAGGATAGTTCAGAAGTCTAAAGTCGGTCATATTTAAACGCTTCAATTTGAGATCTTATAGGAGTCCTATTCATAGTTATCTTCCTCTTTAATAGGACCCCTATTTTTGCAAGGATTCCACAAACTTTGTGACTTTTGTCTCTGACTGAATTATTCGTATCTTTTTTAGCAACGACCCTTATTACGTATAGCAGTCTTCTTCCACCAAACTCGGACATCGGTAACTTTGAGATAAAGTTATTGTCTTGTACAGACGTACACGAGGAGCTGGTCTATGTTGAGGACCTTGTTCTTTGAGCATTTAGTCATACTTTGATAATCATCAAAACTTCAATACTCAGCAAGACGGATTCGGGATTTAAGTTCTACTGGTTCAATTTTTAAAATTCTTAGCACTGAATTTATAAAAACCTTATAGTTATGTGTTCATACCTATAACTTATTATAATTTTAATAATTTTTACACATAAATTTATACTACGCGTCAAAAGTACTTAATTCAGATGATATATAATTATTAAGAACCCATAATGCTACTTATGGGTATACCTGAATCTAATAATAACTTTTGCTCATACCACAATATATTTATCAAGAAACTTATTAAACACATCTATAAGTATTTAGTTTTGATTCTAAGTTATTATTAAATATTAACTTAAGGTATGAACCCATAAGTTTTAAATTCGGAATCCTTCTCTATGCCTTTACTAAGCAAGTGTCACACTTCACATTCAGTCCAACCCATGCTCTTTGGCTGCAGGTTGGCTGGGACTCTTCTGTTACACCAATTTCCAACATGAAGTTTTCTCTCTTTTCATATCTATAAAATGAGACTTATCAAATTCATGAAAGTGATATTGAAGCATCCATAATAATGCAACTATGTACATATAATTAGTCACCTGACATGCATGCATGCTTATAGGTATCAACAAATATACGTTGTGCACATGCTGCCTTATATATCATTAGGAGCAACCTACGAAGCTGGGGCACGATGTGACACCAACAAATTTATTGTACTATTACGGTATGTGAATTTGGATTAGTCGAAACCCCAAAATAAGTATGGACATCAGAGGGGAAAAAACCGTGTTCTGGTGCCTTAAATCGATCGTTGGTTGCAAAGCGAAGCTATAAGTGTCGCCAAGGGTGGTCAACTGAACACTCTTTGCCGAAAAAGTATATTATGTACAGGGTAAAATATTACTTGTTTGTTATTGATAATTTAAAAAAAAGATTTTGAACACCCTATTACGTGTTATTGATAAATATTTAAAAAAAATAGACTTTAAACACTATTGCATCGCCCACTAGCAAATTGAATATTTAATTGAATTTTCTCGCTCCGCCACTAGTTGGTAGATCTGATCGGATTCCGGACACGCAAGAGCTCATCCCAGGAGGAATGCATTGGTTCCCTTTTGATTTATTATTTTTATTTCTAAGCTTTATGATGTATTCTCTGCTTTCAAGAAGATGATTGAGGGGTCGATCTTGATCAATTTGGTTTTCCCTAAGAGTTTGTGAGGTTGTGAAAGTGACAATAGTTGGAACCATTTGCCCCCACTTGATGCCTATTGACAATGCATAATCGTCCATATGACCTTTCCTTTTTGGTCCCATGGCTTTGATCATTCCATATCTTATGTAAAACTACTACTCTCCGTTTTAATTTATATAATAGTATTTGACTGGATATGGAGCTTAAAAAATAACGAAAGATTCTTAAAACTTATGGTTTAAAATAAGTCATAAACATAATTTGTGTGTGTATAGATTATCCACAAAAGGTAAAATAAAAAATTTAATATAAATTATTTTTAAATAAGAAAGTATAACATTCTTTCTGGACAGATTAAGTAGGAATTGAGTATGACACGTATTATATTTTCTTCTTCAAACTTCCATGTTTTAGACTTGACTCAGCCTATCCGTTTATAAATTTCATTTAATTTGTTTTAAACGAATCGAGACAAGATTTTTTTATTTCTATTCATCGTATCGATCGATCCAGACCCTGTATCTGTCCCCGATGGAAGTCAGGATGAAACCTACTTTCATTCAAAACCAACTTACTCTAAGGAAAAGAGAGCTTTGTACGGGTGCTTATCGGGCGAATTATTATGTTTGACAGTAATTATATAGTGTTGATTCGTAATGAATAATATTAGCACGTCACAAGATGCAACGATTAGGTTTGGGAATCATATTGTATATTTTAATAGCAGGATTGCGAGATGTAACGTTGCAATTTTCTAGTTAGCTGGCTTGTGGTCAGTTTTCAATCAATTACATCGAGAGATTGCCAAGATATTGTGGTACTGAATATACGTATTGGTCTAGTGGCTTTCATATGAGTGATTTTCTTATGTTCCTTTCATTTGTACCTAACTAAAACAAGTCAACATCACTTGACAATTTGTGTCGAGCATTTAAAAATGTAAACTAAGGTGTTTTCACGAGTACTATATATATATATATATATATATATTCGTAAAGTGTATTTGTAAAATAATTCTGGAGAAGATAAAATAACATATAAACGGAAATGTAAAATTAACAGAATTTAATTCGAGCCTACTGAATTCACAGTGTTTCCTTAACGAATTTAATCTCCTCCTAGTACCCAAGGTTGTGGATTATTTCCTCCCAGGATAGAACGAATTACACACTGGTGTAGCGGTACTTCAAACCCCAGTGTTTCAACGAACACAAAGTTCGGTAGCAAATCACACTAACTGTGTTTTCTTTAAAGTTAAAACAATGCAGAAGAAAGGAGGAGAACTCAGAAATTCGTATGGAAAATCTGAGAGAATTGACTGGTATTTATAGCTAATGTTGAGCTCAAACTAAAGAGGTGAAACTTCCATAACATATATGGCTATTTACGCAACGATAAACCGGGAAGTCAAAACGCACGAAGGAAACTTAATTTTTCGTTAAAAAAACTTTTCCGTTTACGAAAAACGGATATTTAATAATATTATGTTAATATTTACTATTAACAAATAAATTTGGTCCAAAAAATTAATCAATCAATTGATTTGACCAAATCTGAAGCTGAGCGACGATAACGCGGGACTTGCGTGCTTCTTAACTCTTTATGAGCTAGAAACTAAAAATAGCAAAAATAGGAGCTTAAGGTTGGGTAGAACCTAAAATAAGAAGGTAGATCCAAAAATTGACAGTTTGTTTTTCTCTTTCATCCAAGAATAGACAGTTCAAAAGTGTAAAAAGGTGAGCAGCCAAAATCACGTTATCACCCCCACCCCCTCAACGACGGATTTAAAATTTTTATTAACATATGTTAAAATATAAATAATTGGGTACATCAAAACATTAAGGGGAGTCAACGTATAATAAATATATTTTTTAAAAAAAATTTATCTAGCAAAATAGTATAATTTTCCAGCGAACC
>ML277024.1:309098-321130 GCA_005239495.1 Nicotiana undulata | reverse complement strand
CCCCCCGGCTCTCCCCAACCCCCGAAAAAAACCGGAAAAAAAAAAACAAATCCATTTTTGTCATTTAAAAAATGCTCGGATTTGTGTTTCTATTATTCGGGATTTTGTTCAAAAAAAAATCGTTATATTTATTATTTATTCATGCCCTTAACATTAGCAAACCTTGTCATTGACAAAGCATCGGTATAAAATAGATGAACTCTACAATTCAAAAGCAAAATATTCAAATCTACCCCTGTAGATGCATGTTCATCTATACTAAATAAATTAGCGTAAATCATAAATCGAGAACTTACTATCAGTATCTCCTTGTAGCGAAAGCCAAAATATTAATTAAATCGTGGCTAAAATTACTGGTCAGCGATAATTCCCGCAGCATATCGAACGTAACTCTTATACCTTAGTCTAACTCTAATCTGTAAACGATAGAAAGAGGGCGTTTTGAGACTAGGGTTCTTTCTCTCCTACATATTAATCATATAAGGCTAGCCGTAACAATTAATATTATTATACTTTTGATTATTTCTTGAGTCGAGAGTCTTTTGGAAATGATCTCTTTACCTTCAGACAGTAGGGATAAAGTCTAAGCATTGTTTATTGCTAGTATTAGGGGTGTTCATGGTTTGATTTGGGTCGGTTTTTCCCACACACAAAAAACAAGTAAGTCGGTTTTTCAAATATTGGAACCAATCCAAACCAATTAATTCGATTTTTTATCGATTCGATTTTTGTCGGTTTTTCGATTTTTTATCGGTTTTTTTTCTTAAATATAGGACATATACTACCAAACGCATATTCCGGCGACTACATTTTCAACATAACATTATCAATTCAATTACTCTTTGAGAAATTTATCATTTACCAAGATATATTGATGATAATTGAATAAATTAGTGATGAATAATTTAAGTACTCAATTAAAAATCGATTTATTTTTAGCATGAGATAAAAAAAATTATCGTAGCGAAAGAAAATTACCAATCAAACTAGAATGTAAAGGCAAAGCATTAAATTATTAAATAGCAAAGAACTAGACAAAATCTAAATGACTATATACCATAAACTTTTAGCAACTTTATATAATAAATATATATATATATATATATATATATATATATATATATATATATATATATATATATATATATATATATATATATATATATATATATATAGGTGTAATAATAAATTTGAATAGCTACTTTTATAATCGGTTTAGTTCGGATTTCTTTAGGGTTTTTTTATTGAAACCCAGACAAAATCAAATTTGATCGGTTTTTAAAATTTAAAACCAAAACCAAATCAAACCTAAAATATATCAATTTTTTGGGCGATTTGGTTCGTAAACTTTTTCGATTTTTTATGAACACTCCGGCTAGTACTATATTTTAGATTGTACGGATAAATTTGACACTTTTTCGCTTTATTTTATTCTTAATTCCCTATATAATCTCCCACCTTCCCATTTCACCCATTACAACCAATCTCAGTTCAGCTCTATATCCATCACTAATTCCTCCATTTTTTCACGCACTATACACACTACTACTCAAAGAAAACACCTTTCATTTTCATCTTCTTATTTTTTATTCTTTCACAAAGAAAATTAAAAAAAAATAGATATTAATTATGGGTTTTCCACTAGGCTACACGGACCTTTATCTTCCCAAATTACTCCTTCACGTTATTACAATTTTGAATTTCATTATAAAACTCATTTCCACACTACTTACGCTTCTGGGCCTCGAGGATTTTCTCGAGCCCGAATTTTCATACCCGGTCCGACCCGAATCATGTTCGGAGCCCCGGTTTCACTCGGTGTCGGCAGCGTTGATAAGGGAGATTTTACCGGTGGTGAAGTATTCGGAGGTAGTGGACCCGCCGGAGAAGTGCGCGGTGTGTCTGTACGAGTTCGAGTTGGACGATGAAATCAGATGGCTGAGAAATTGTAAGCATGTATTTCATCGGAGCTGTGTGGACCGTTGGATGGATCATGATCAGATGACGTGTCCTCTTTGTAGAGCAGTTTTTGTACCAGATGATATGATGGAAGTTTTTAATGAGAAGTTATGGTTGGCTTCTGGAGTTTCTGATTATTACGAAGAGTATTCGTCCACTGCTGCTGGTTTTTAGTAATATTATTTTGCTTAATCTTTCTGTTTTACTTTTACTTGTGTCGAACCCTCTAAAAATACATTATTTTTGAAGAATTCGGCACACACCCGACAATATTTTAGAAAGTCTGAGCCAAGTAGGATTTGATAGTGTAGATTATACTAAAATGTATATATACTACAAGAGAGATAAAAAGTAAAAAGAAGAAAATTTGTGGGAATGTGGAATGAGAATTGATAGTTTGATTTTCAAGGATTTTCTGAAAATGTGTTTGGACATACGTTTTCAAAATATATTTTCAAATTTATTTGGGATTTGGGTTTTGGGATTCTGCCAAAATATAGGCAAAATTTATGACCAAACATGTGTTTGCCAAATAAAACTCAAGTTTATTTTAGCAAAATCTATGGCCAAACGGGTCTTTAGAGTTGTGTTTGGACATAAATATAATTTTGGACTGTTTTTGAATTTTTGTGAGTGATCTGAAATGAAAATTTTGACAAATACCTTTTCTTGACTTTTTCAAATTTTCGAAGAATTCCGAAATTCATCTTCAAGTGATAATTAAAAAATTTATGACTGAACACTGATTTCGAAAAAACTAGTGAAAAATTTTCAGAATAAAAAAAGTAAACAAAATTATGGCCAAATGGGCAAGTTAATAAAGTATTCTTATGACAAAAGTTAGACCAAGGTCTAACATTAATTTTCTAAGAATTTTAAAACAAATTTAAGGGTTTAACATCTAATTATTTACTCCTTCTAAAAGCTAGGCAACTATTTTATTGCTTTCATATTGTTTGACAATTCTTGGAATTAATTCCAATACCCGCTCATTATCGCTTAATTTAAAATAGCTATCGCAATATATAATATGTCTCTAATCAGTAGGGTTGTTCATAAAAACCCGAAAAATTGAACCAAATAGAAAATCGAATCAAACCGATCAAAAAAACTGATACATTTTAGGTTTAGTTTGGTTTTGGTTGTGAATTTTAAAAACCGATCAAATTTGGTTTGGTTTTGGTTTCAATCAAAAAATAATCGAAAATAACCGAACCAAACCGACTATAAAAGTAGCTATTTAAATTTATTATTACACACACACACACACACATATATATATATANTTTTTTATATAAAGTTTCTAAAATTTTATGGTATATATTAGTCATTTATATTTTTAGTCTAGTTCTTTGCTATTTAATAATCTAATTCGTTGTCTTTACATTCTAGTTTGATTGGTAATTTTCTTTTGCTGAGTATAAAAAAAATTATTTCATGCTAAAAATAAATCGATTTTTAATTGAGTACTTAAATTATTTATCACTATTTTATTCAATTATCATCAATATATCTTGGTAAATGATAAATTTCTCAAAGAGCAATTGATTTGATAGTGTTATGTTGAAAATGTAGTCGCCGGAATATGTGTTTGGTAGTATATGTCTCATATTTAAGAAAAAAATCGATAAATAACCGAAAAATCGACAAAAATCGAATCAATTAAAATCCGACTTAATTGGTTTGGATTGGTTCTAATATTTGAAAAATCGACTTACTTGGTTTGGTTTCCTTTTCGGGGAACACCGATCCAAACCGAATCATAAACACCCCTAATAATCAGTGTATAATTTATGTATATCAACTAAAGAAAAAATAAACAGTGAATTCAATCGGCTATTTAGAATTTGGATAATTTACATCTTTTGTATACATAGGTGCGACAATAGTATGATTGAAAATGATAAAAAGAGACGACGTAAGCCTGAAATAACACAGAATCAAAATTTCTGAATTGACCTACAATATCTCGAAATGTGATGCAAATTTAACATAAGGTACAATCAGTGGCAAAGCTAGAAATTCTTTTAAAGGTGTTCAAATTTAGAAGAAGTGAAAAAAAATTCCGATAAAAATGTTCAATATGTATTATATACCTCTAAAACGTAATATTTTACTTTATACAGTGCAATTTTTCGATGAAAGGTGGTCAGTTGACCACCCTTAACACTATGTGGCTTCGCCACTAGGTACAACATATCTATATAAACGATACCAACTAGTTGGGATTAAAATTAGTTGTTGTTGCTCTTTACATTGACATTTACACTATGTTTGGATTACTGTTACCCATCGTTTTATAATGTTTGTATTGTATTGTGTTGTATTGTATCGTTTTATGAATACAATGTTTGGATAGATCTTATTGTTTGTTGTTGTTAAATAACTTTTTGTTGTTTGGTTTGACTGCATCGTATTGTACGGTAACTGATAAGTTTACTAAAATACCCTCAATTATTTTAAATATTTAATTTATCAAGAATTACACATAAAAATTATTTAAGAAAATCTTTTTCCACTAATTACGTCTTATATATAAATTAGCAATTAAATTCATGCAAATTCAATCAAAATTAGTTGTACAAGTTAATAATATTAAAAATAATAATAAGTACATTATATTCATAATTAGATCATAGTAATAAAAATTTAAAAAAAAATTTAAGTAGACTCCAGACAAAAGTAAAACAAAACTTTTACCTTAAGAGTAAGGAGAAGCGGCAGAAGAATAAAACAAGTATGTAGGTTATTATATAGGTTATATTTGGGATGCTGTCTTTGAGAATTTATATAGGTTATTAGACTTCACGTAGAATTCTATTATAGAATTATATGAGAAAGAGACTTTGTTATTATTTAAAATTTAAAAAAAAAGGTAAAGAATTATAAAGTAATAAGTTAGGGCATAATTTATCTCCCGAGCTTATAATATTGCTAAGCTCTTTAAAATTGATCTTATATTAGACAATTTTAACCAAAAAATTATGTTCATGTCAACTCTACATTACGATTTAATTCTAGTTAGATGAACATTGTTGCATAGTGGTGATAAAATGGATAAAAGAAAATAATTATTCATTCATATTATCCATTAAAAATTTGGTTAGATAATGAACTTTTTTAAAAACGGGTCAGATATGGATAAGAACCATATTATCCACTTAGAAAATGGATAACCAATAAATGACTAATAGAATTTACTTTTATCAAATAAGTGGTTCCTCAAGTTTGGCAGACTAGGAATTCTCCCAAAAATGATCGTATTCAAGAAGACATGGATAATATAAATATCCAATATCTATATTATCCGCCGGTTAATTCATTTTTTATCCATATTAAATTTGGGTCGGGTCGGGTCGGATAATTTATCTGCTTTTGCATTACCCGTTTTCGACCCGTCTTATATCCGACCCAACCCGCCTGTTTGCCACCCTTATTGTTGCACGATGCAATATTGGAATTATACATTTTGTTCCTCTTATGAACGTCGGTATCTCACTTTTTGAATATAAAGTAAAACCTATTCGCACACATAATATTATGCAATAGAATATAATTAATATTTCTAGAGGGAGGAGAAGGAAAAGAATAAAATAGAAATCCCTTCATTGACAAAGCTTTTAGATACAACTTGATAATTTATTCACATAAATTGACACCTGAATAGAAGAAAATACACATCAGACAGACACCAGAAAGACAAGAAAATGGGATACAGAATCTTAAGCCTTGCTCTTGAATGGAATGGCTCTGATAATAATCTGGTGGTAAACTGCAGCAAGAGCAGCTCCAATGAATGGTCCAACCCAGAAAATCCACTGAAAATATCAGGAAAAAGAAGCACATTGTTAGCTGTGAAAACAAAGAAGTGAAAGCCTTCAGGGCTTTGGTTCAGTGGTACGAGCACAACACGTGATGTATGAATTAGGCGCAGTGGCGAAGCCAGGAATTTCCTCAAGGGTGTTCAAACTTGAAAGAATAAGCGAAAAAAGTCCCAACAAAGAGTGTTCAATGTATATTATGTACCTCTAAAACATGATATTTTACCTATATACGCAGTGTAATTTTTCAACAAAGGGCGGTCAATTGACCACCCTTACCAAAGTATAGCTTCGCCCCTGATTAGGCGCATGTCACAGATCGAACCAGGCTTTGGACAAAGCCTGGTATTTAAGTAGAGAAAGTTAAAAGGGAGGGCCAATTGATCCACCGAGTTTCGACCCGTACACCAGCTAGCCCTAGAAAATTTCTCGATTATCAATATAAAAAAATTAAGCCATTGGGGCTTTGGTTCAGCGATAAAAGCGTAACATGTGTTAGGCGCATGTCACGACTATGAATCTGGCCGCAGACAAAGCTTGGTGTTCAAGTGAAGAAGGGTAAAGGAACATATCCATTATCTACTAAATTTCAAACAAAAAAATGAAACATGATCATCACATGCATGTGTAAGTTGAAGGACTTACATGGTCATCCCATGCCTGTTTTTTGTTGAAGATAATAGCAGCTCCAAGACTCCTAGCAGGGTTGATGCCAGTTCCAGTAATTGGGATTGTGGCCAAATGAACCAAGAACACAGCAAATCCAATAGGAAGAGGTGCCAAAATCTGTAAGAAAGTATAAAAGTTAGGAATGCAGTTCTTTATTCTTCAAACATCAGTAACTACGCCTCAATCCGAAACAAGTTGGAATTTTATGCATTTGTTATCTTATTTTAAAGCTCTCAGCAAACCTCAATAGCACATGCTAGTATGAGCATTCTTTTTCTAGACCAAAGGCATGGAAGGGGAGCCTTGGAGCAACGGTAAAAGTTGTCTCCGTGTGACCTATAGGTCACACGTTCGAACCATGGAAGCAGCCACTAATGCTTGCATTAGGGTAGTCTGTCGACATCACCTCCTTGAGGTGCGGCTCTTCCCCGGATCCTGCGTGAAGGCAGAATGCCTTGTGCACCGGACTGCCCTTTAGACCAAAGATGTTCACTCATTCTACTCAACCAAAATCTCAAAAAGAGGAAAAGACGAGAAATCATTGCAGAATTTGCATCCAAATTGTCTCCTCTTACTAGTTACAACTTACTACAAGACAGTATAATGATCCAACATATTAAAGGGCATCCCGGTAGTCAGATGTCCTCGTTCTCCTCTTTGAATTGCCCTATTGAGTAAGGGTCGGTGTTTGGCAAAATGAGGATTCAAGTCAAAATCGAAGCGAAAGGCTAGCTACCAGGTATGACTGCTTATTTCCAAGTACGTATCATCCAATGCCTTATCCGCCGTCTCTGCGGCCAGCCAAAAGCCTACCCTCTCTCGGATATTGAGTGGGTGCACTAACTCCCGCTATGCGCAGGGTCCGGAAAAGGACCGGACCACAAGGGTCTATTGTATACAGCCTTACCCCGCATTTCTGTAAGAGGCTGTTTCTACGGCTTGAACCCGTGACCACCTGGTCACATATCAACAACTTTACTAGATACGCCAAGGACCCCCCAACTACTGATGATCATATTATGAGTAAAAAAACTGAATTAGAAAAACAAAAGTAAAGTTATTGGTAGGACAAGAGGGCACTTACAGGAACATGTGAATCTCTAGCATTTCTCTTGGCATCAGTAGCAGAGAAAACAGTGTAAACAAGAACAAAGGTACCAATAATTTCAGCACCAAGTCCATCACCTTTAGTATAGCCAGGGTTAACCACATTAGCACCACCACCTAGTCTTTGGTATGGACCTTTCATGAAACCTTTAACAACACCAGCACCACAAATAGCACCAAGGCATTGCATTACCATGTAGAAAACTGCCCTTGTTAAAGAAAGTTTCCTTGCTAAGAACAGACCAAATGTCACAGCTGGATTAATGTGGCCTCCTGTTTCAGTACAAAATTAGAAAATCAGTTCTTGAAATACAACACAAAATAGAAAGGATGAACAAAAACCAATACTTGCACACTATGTTGCGCGGACTCTCCAAAATAATATTTCACCCGTGTCGGATCCTCCAAAAATACACTATTTTTGGAGGATCCGACACCCACCCGGCAACATTTTCGGAGAGTCCGAGCAACATAGCTTGCACATGACAAACTTTCAGAAAGAAATGCAGGTTTAATCAAAACCACTGCTTTCTACTAGAATCATGTCTACATATGCTAAAAGTAATCAATGTAATATAACCTATTACAATAGGATGAGGCATACCAGCAAGCTAAAATAAACTAAGCTAAAGAAGAAGAACGAAAATCAGTCACAAAATTACATAGAGAATTACCCATGATACACAAAAAAGTTCACATTTTTAGTACATGATACACAAAAACAAAGACTGACATAGGGCAGCCCAGTGCGTAAAGCATCCCGGATTTACGCAAGTTCCAGAAAAGGGCCGCACCCAAGTGGGGGTATGACGTAAGTAACCTACCCTGATGCAAGCATCAATGGCTGATTCCCCGGCTCGAACCCGTGACCTATAGGTCTCACGCAAAACAACTTTAAGCCAAGGCTCCCTTTCCACAGAAACAAAGACTGAATACTTATTGTATTCAAGAATTCATTAAATTTCCAAAAATTTAGGATGAAACATAGGCAATTAACCAGCAAACTAAGATAAAAAAGGGAACAACAATTAAAGAAAAAGTCACAAGTTTACATCTTTAGCATATAACAACAACAACTCGGTGAAATTCCACCAGTAGGGTCTGGGGAGAGTAGAGCGTACTCACACCTTACCTACCCCAGATAGTGTTTCACCAAAAAAAAATCTGTGTATATGTATCTGTGTAAATTTTGTATAAATATTTATTTGAACCCACTTGACAACTACTATTTTACGATTAAAGTTATATACTTGTGAGATTGAACCCGCTTGCACAAAATACTGGTCCGCCACTGACCCACAGAACATCTTTAGTACATGATACACAAGGAAATTATCAAATAAAAAAATTTAGAGTAATGTAACTGACCTGAGATACCAGCAGTACAGTAAACAAGAGCAAAGATCATACCACCAAAAGCCCAAGCAACACCTTGAATACCAACAGAAGAACACAAACTATCTGACCTTTTAAGTCCCATTACAGTCAATATTGTAATGTACAAAAACAAGAAAGTGGCCATAAATTCAGCAATCCCAGCTCTATAAAATGACCAAGATGATAATTCACCAGGTTCAAATAATGGTGCTGGTGGTGGTTCAACATAATCCTTATTTTCTGTTTGTGCTGCTGTTCCTAATGGTTGTGTTTCTCTGTATTTGTTTGCTCCAAGATTCACATCTTCTTCTTTGTTTTCTGCCATTTTTTTTATCACTCACTCACACACTAAGGTTTCTTTTCTTCTTTTTTCTCTCTTTGAGGGTTGCCAAGAAAAGCAAGTTAGGTACTGAGAAAGGAAAGTGTGTGTGTGTTTTTATAGTGGAGAAGTCATTATTGATAAATGAAAAAAGTTTCTTTTTTTCCTTTTTTACTCCATCTCCTTGTAAAAAACAAAATAATGACATAATTTAATAAGTATCCCTCTGTTCTTATTTATGTGAATATGTTTTTTATTGGGTACGGAGTTTTAAGAAAAATGGAATTTGTGGTCCTAAACAAGTCAAAAAGGGGCTCAGAGTATTTGTATAGTTATAAAAGTTTCTCATTAAGATTAGAACGGTAAGTTTAAGCTAAATTATTACCAAATTTGAAAAGGGGATATTCTTTTTAAAACGGGCCAAAAAAGAAATAGGTTCGCATAAACTGAAACAGAGGGAGTAACAAATAACCGGCGAAATTTATTGTTTTTTAGTCGTATATATAAATTATACATCGATTATTTACGGTTGAATTTTATATGTAAGTTATACTTTTATTATACACTTGTTGGTTATTTTTAGTATAAGTGATTTGGTGAGCGGCTATATAAGTTAAATCTCCTTCGGAATCGTTAGTCAATCCAATTTCCGATAGGGGCAGTTGACAATTAAATTCAATTTTGACCATCATTTTCATATTTGTAATAATGCGAAAAGAAGGCTCGTCTCCAAGTTGTTCAAGAATAGTGGCATTGAGAAATTAAATAATTCTACAGAAATAATTATCAAATACTAAAAACTATCTGATTCTTGGAATGAGAATTTTGTCATATAAAATGAGTCAAAAACAAAAAAAAAATTACTACTTCATTAGTGTAATTTCTGAAATAAATTATTTAGTTAATGATATTATTATCAATATTTTTCAGTAGAGAAAGTAATTAAAAAGACTGTTCTGGGAATTAAAGGGCACCAGAGGGGAAGGAGTTGGCAGATATATTCTTGTCTGGTTTTATTTTTTGTTCTTATCTTTTAAAGAATATCTCATTATTTATTTAATTAATCATATTTTAATTTCATTAGCTGGTCTAGCCCAAATTATTCACCTAATCTTCAAATAATGATGAGAATGTGGGCAGCTAAGCAAATATATTTGAAATTAAATAGTTATCAGATAATGATTGCATAGCTTTCCTTTTCTTTCTTTTTCTTTTTAAAATAAAAAATTATAAAAAAATAAAAAAATCCCTCATAATCTAAATATAGCCATTTGCAACTGTGTAAAGTTAAGCTACTTTTTCTCTTTGGCTCAAAAGATTGTGCTATTATTTGGATATAATGTTATGTTTAGCATAAATATATTTGGGTATTAAAATAATAAAATAAGAAACACATATTTCTCGGTGGAGACAAAAAAAAAAAGTACAAAAAGCACATGCTAGCCAGTTTTCGGACTGATTATTTAAAAGTAGTCAGCGTTTGTAAAGTTATTGAAAAACAGTCACTATTTTGCTGCAACACGAAAAGTTCTAGCATATTATGCTGGAACTCCAACACGCAGAATGTTCCAGCATAATATACTGGAGATTGGAGCACATGTGTATGAACTTCCAGCATATTATGCTAGATCGGTATATTATACTAGAACCTCAGTATATTATGCTGGAGTTTTTTCCGGATTTTAAATAGTGTTTTCGTTTAGATTTATCTTTACATGAAAAGTGGCAAAATTTCGATTACTTTTGAAAATGAGATTATTTTTGAATTTCTCCCAAAAAAGACTATTGGTCCAACTATTTGGTTCCTGAAATTCACTGGCCCCACTAATCTAGATTCGCGTCAATAGATCCACCAAAAAGATAATTAAAGCATTGCCTATTGAGAAGTTTATCCGGTTCAAACTCAATAATGGAGCAATATTACTTCCATGTAAAGTGAGACTAATTCATATAATTAAGTGTAAGAATGAAATTTGAGGTGAATATTTTATATTTTAAAACTTTATAGTAGTAACTATTTGTAGGGGCGGAGGTAGTATGACAGCTATGAGATGGTTCGATGGCAAGATCAGAACTCGGGATCTTAAAATTCTGGCTTCGACTCAGATTATTTGTTTGTATAATTTTATATTGAATGTCAAAAGTATCACAACTTATACAAAATATATATATATATATATATATATATATATATATATATATATATATATATATTTATGCTGCTTAGCTAAGCAACGTAATAAAGCTCAAATGTCAAACACTAAAACCAGTTTTTATTCTTCATGTGGAAGAATTCACAGCCACAATTCTGAAAGAAGAATGATGTGGAGTTGGTACACGTCTTTTCAGAGTTGTTAGCTAGCTAGTAACTTGTTAGTGACAGGAATATTACTACACTATATTAGGGATTAAGTAATTAAAAATTAGTTACAAATAGACTTTTACATTTAACTATGTGCTACAACAACAACAATCCAGTAAAATCTTACGAGTAGGGTCTGGAGAGAGTAGAGGGTACGCAGATCTTACCCCTACCCCGAGGGATAGAGAGATTGTTTCCAAAAGACCCTCGGCTCAAGAAGAAGAAAATAAACAATAGATAATATATCAGTGACGGCAATAGAAGCTAGAAGAATAATATAAGCATCGTAAAAAACAGAAAATAGATGTAAAAGCAATAACAATAACCAGTAATAATGCCATAGAAAATAGTGTGGAAACTACATAAACCACTAACAACCCAAGGCGAAACATTATCAGCCTAGCCCCCCCCCCCCCCC
>ML277024.1:250656-308912 GCA_005239495.1 Nicotiana undulata | reverse complement strand
CCCCCCCCGGTACAACGTAGTAAAATGCTCGACTCCCTCCTAACCTACAGCCCTGATGCTTGAGCTCTGCACCTTCCTATTCAAAGTCATGTCATCGGAAATCTGAAGTCGCGTCATGCCATGCCTGATCACCTCCACCCAAACTTCTTAGATTGCCCTCTACCTCTCCTCATGCGCACCAATGTCAACCGCTCACACCTCCTAACCGGGGCATCTATGCTTCTCCTCCGAACGTGCGAGAACCATCTAAGTCTCGCTTCCCGCGTCTTATCGTCCATGGGAGCTACACCTACCTTCTCTCGTATATCTTCATTCCTAATCTTATCCAGCCTAGTGTGCCCACACATCCATCTCAACATCCTTATTTCCACCACTTTCATCTTGTGAGTATGAGAATTCTTGGCTGCTCAACACCATACAGCATGGCCGGTCTAACCACCGCTCTATAGAATTGCCTTTAAATTTTTGTGGAATTTTCTTGTCACACAAGACTCCAGATGCTAACCTCCATTTCATCAATTCCACTCCTATACGATGCATGACATCCTCGTCTATCTCCCCATCCTCCTAGATAATTGGCTAAAGGGACTTGAAACTTCCTCTCTTGGGCTGACTTGTGAGTCAAGCCCCACGTCCATGTCCGTTTCCCCTGATGCATCGTTGAACTTACACTCCAGATATTCTGTCTTAGTCCTACTCAACATGAAACCTTTAAATTCAAGGGTCTGTCTCCAAACCTCCAGCATCTCATTAACATCGTCGCGCGTCTCATCAATCAAAACTATATCATCAGTGAACAACATACGTCATGGCACCTCCCCTTGAATATGGTGTGTTAGTGCATCCATCGCCAGGGCAAACAAGAACAGGCTGAGCGCAGATCCTTGGTACAACCCCATAACAATCGAAAAGTGCTCCGAGTCACCTCCCACAGTTCTAACCTGAGTCTTAACTTCCTCATACATGTCCTTTATCACTTTAATATAGGTACCGGCACAACTTTCACCTCCAGGCATCTCCAAAGAACTTCCGTAGAAACCTTGTAGTACGCTTCTTCTAGGTCAACAAACACCATGTGCAAATCCTTCTTCCTATCCATGTACTGTTCCATCAACCTCCTGAGAAGGTGGATAGCTTCCATAGTAAAACGAGCATGAACCTGAATTGATTGTCGGATATAGACATTGCCCTCCTCACCCTCTCTACCGCCACCCTCTCCAAACTTTCATGGTATTAGTAACTTGATGCCCCTATAGTTGTTACAATTCTGAAGATCACTTTTGTTCTTTTACAGCGGTATCATCGTACTCTACCTCCATTCATCTGGCATGCTCTTCATCCTAACGATAACATTAAATTGCGCAGGCAACCATTCCGAAGCCCGCTCTACCCACACACCTCCACAATCCCATCAGAATTTCGTCCCACCCGGTCGCTCGACCCCTAATCATCTTGTGCATAGCTCCCACGACCTCCTCAGCCTTAATACTCTTACAATACCTTAAGTCTTGGTGACTCCCGAAGTGCCTCAATTCTCCTAACACTATGTCTTTGTCCCCTTCTTCATTCATAAGTCTATGGAAGTAATTGCCATCCCCACTTACTAGCACATTTAACTATGCGCTAGTAACATAAATAATGATTGGTAATCTTTGAAACTAATTATATTACACTTACTCTGTCCAAATTCTTTGAACCAAGTAAAATTTACTAAGGGGGGCTAAGTTAATTTGCTCCTTCTCAAATACTCATTTAATATTGCCTAAATAATATAGAATTTAAAGGGAAATGCAAATAAGAGTAAAAAGAAAAGAAACTACCCAATTATGGTCTAGACAACTCATACTCATGAGATGACCAATTGGCTTTGAAAAAACTACTCACATGCAAATCTAAGCCCTGTGATTTTCTTTATTTTATTAGTTTTCTTGTCATGTTCTTTCAAGTTTCTTTTGGGACAGCCCCAACTAATTATAAACTAAAAAATTGAAATCGAGGAAGAAAACACATTCAAGGTTTTAAAAAAATTATGTCCTTAACTTTAATGGCGGAGTCAAAATTTTAATTTTATGAGTTCAGAATTTTAGAACAACGATTTCAAGTATTAAGAATTGAGTTCTAAATTTGATATTTGTACATATTTAATAAAGTTTTTAACACAAATATACTATTTGAATAAAAATTACTGAATTCGATTAAACTCGTATTCAGACTTCTTGCTCCGCCCCAGCTTAGCTTACAATGTCATCTCTCTGTTTAATGCCAACCACTAAATAAGTACAGGTTATATTTAATAAACTTTGGATTACATGTTATTCAACATTGTGTGATGTACCAATAAGGGTTGTGGTGGAATTGTAAGTACTCCTTCATTCTTACCTGGAGGTCTCGGGTTAGTACCTTTGGGTATGGAGTCGCATTTGTTAAGGAGTGTTTTACCGCCCAATTTGAGACTTCCGAGCACGAATCGGGAGTTAGTCGGGCCCCAATATAGATACAGGACACTAGATGGAAAACCAAGTTAAATCTATAATACCTACTACAATAAGCCGTCCAAACCTTATCAAGACCATTAATTATCAACTAATTACGTCACAAATCATTAGTAAATTTCTAACATGAGTCAGCAAAACCGCCCTAATCAAACCGACCAATCAATTACGTTCCACAGAAAAACAGAAAGAATAAATTAAAAAAAAACATAAAGTATATTATCGAATTTTATAAAATGGAAATTATTATAAGTTAAAAATATGAGATTAGGACCGCCTTTATTGGGTTTATTATTTACTGGGCAACCCTTAATGGGTTTTTGATAATGAATATAATAGTAATAATAATGATGATGCTAATTATAATGGATGATGATAATAGTTCACGTCTTAATCACTACTCCCTCCGTTTCGCAATAAGTGATCAATTTGCTTTTAGCATGTCCATTAAGAAAATATAAAATTTTATACAGAAATACCTACTATGACTAAACTACCCCTAATTAAATATTTAATGTGAGGAGTAAAAAAAGTTTTTAGGGATATGTACATAGGGGTTATTTTGTAAAAACAAATTATATTCTTTCTTGATTACATAACTAGTCACTTATTTTAAACCAAAATGAAAAAAGAAAGTGGTCACTTATTGTGAACCGGAGGGAATAGTATTTTCATAGAACAAGTATGTGGCCACATTTTTTCCTAAGTAATAAGAAAATCCATGCCAACAAAATTTTGCTTTGTGCTACATTCCTTTTCTTTTTTATTTCTTACGCTTGGTGTTTTGATTTATGACGATTTTATTATTTTTCTCATTTTTTTTGTTATGGATCTATTTGTTTGTTCTTTTCTAATATTATTGTTTCTTCTGTTGAGCCGAGGGTCTCCCGGAAACAACCACTCTATCCACCCGAGGTAGGGGTTAAATTTGCGTACACTCTTCCCTCCTTAGACCCCTGTTGTGTTGTTGGTGATGGTGTTCTGTATTTACTTTGGAATCCCAACTAATCCGGATTCGGATCATGTAAAACACATTAAAGAAAAAATACTCTTTACCACAATTTTTTCATTCTCAAAGATCGAATTCGAGACTTTTATTAAAGTGGGAGAGACCCTATTAATCCCCAAATCCTTGGTGTTCTTCGTGCTACATTCTCATCATGATTTTGGATCAAGACGTAATTTGCCATTTTTGCATTTGAAGGGGTGCTTATAGTTCAAATTAATGTAAGAACCTTTTAATTTACCATTTTTTTGCATTTGAAGAGAGACTAATGTTTAATTCCACACATTATTATGAAAATATTTTATTTTCAATGGCTTGGTATAGTATGAAATGTCATGGAAGAGAACTTCATAGTATTTAAGTTTTGTGCATTGTCAATAGATAAATATTTTATATTATCGGATTAAGTTACTTGCACTATTAAGTCAGAAGTATACAACCAACAAAGGTTGTGGTGGAGTGATAAGTACTTCTTCATCCTTAACCAGAGGTCTCGGATTCGAGTCTCTGGGTATGGAGTCGCCTTCGTTAGGAAGCGCTTTATCCCCAATGCGGGACTTCCACGCGCGAATCCGGATTTAGTCGGGCCCCAATATGGGTACCGAACACCAGGCGGGGAACCAAAAAAAGTCAGAAGTATACTAAGGTAAACACCAACGAAATCCCGGACACTAATTTCATGTTACAAAACTGTTAGTGTAAGGGCAAAATTCATACAAGTTCCACCCAATGCTGATCAACTAAAGGCACAGACTAAGACATCTCAAAATGGAATCACATTAGCAATAGACCATTGTGTTCTCCTGATAATTGCTACCTCTCAGGCAGACACTTCCCTTCATTGTGTTGTTGATATACTATGTTGTTCATAGTATGATTAGTATCCATCAAACTGCCCTGCAAAAGTGACAGATTTATTTGAGATTCTGTATGATCTAAAATCAATCAAAGCATATAACTGGCGCACATTTTAGCACCATGGGTAGTCAATGAAGTTGGAGGAGAACCATGAGATCTCATGTTCAAATCTCAACGGGAGACAAAAAAACACAGGATGATTTCTTCCCATCTACCTAAGCCTTGGTAGGCAGAGTTACCAGGTACCATGAGAGGTAACGGGCACCGGTGACGGCAAGCTTACCCGAACACCAACGTCAGTGAAAGAAAGAATATTGATGCCCATTTTCTGATTAAAAGAGAACTCGATTCACATATTACAAATCTAGGATTATTCACGTGTGTTCAAGCAAGGTAAGCAAGGATCCACTAACTAGAAACAGCAAAAGGCCACAAAACAAGAAAGCATAGCAATGTAATTATTGATTATTGAAACCAGATTAGCCAATCCCAAAAACAGTAACCCCAAATTAAAAGTCACCATTACTGCTGCTCTAAGTGGAAAAGATGGACTTTCCCTCCCAAGAATCAGTCTCCTCTTCCCAAGAATATCGTCAAGTATCCTCCTTGAGCGAAAGGGTCAAAAACTATGCACACATTAGGTTTCTCCTTCTAATAACTTTCCTATTCAGAGGATGTGATTTTATGCAAACCAAACTCGTAAAGATCCTAGCATAGGTCAACAAAAGTAATTAGTTGAGGACGCAACATTCACAAGAAAGAACCGAAACTGTTGATCCATTCAAAACCAACCATAGTCAATTCTTGGAAGTTCTAAGAAAAGAAGCAGTAGACCCATAAAACTAGCCATAAACTTATAAAGCAGTTACGCAACTTCTATATTGTATTGGCATTTTGTGGCAGCTATGCCTTCAGTTAAATGGTGCTCTCGAAAAATGTTCACATTATGATGCAGCATCAGCATTTGGACTACTAACTTTATAGATTATCACTTACCTGATATTGCAAAGCAAGTCAGGAGCAAAAGATTTCCTGGTGAATGCCTTGTACCATTAAACATTTCCTTCAACAACATCTTCGCTCTTGTTCGACCTCTTCCTTTTCTTCCTGCTTCTCACAGTCCCATCCCTGTTCTGGCTTTCCTGCACCTGCACTTGAACTTCCACATTCACCTAGAGGGAAAAGAAAAATGGGGGAGGAGGGCGGATAATAGTAGTACAGATTATTACACTTCAGTTGGTGAATATGGACTTCATGAACTTTTTGGGTGAGGGGGGCTATATGGACATTTTGCTTCTTATGTATATTGCTCTTAGCTAAACCTCTAGTAATTTCTAGAGGTTATAAGTAACAACAACAACCCACTGAGATCCCACATCCCACAGGTGGGGTTGGGGGAGGGTAGTGTGTACGCAGACCTTACCCCTACTCCGGAGGAGTAATCTAGAGGTTATAAGCAACATTTGAAAATAGAACATTCGGACTCGCAACGGGATGAGACAACCTCTAAACACCTCGAGGCAACCTTAGGGGCCGAGGTCTAGTTGGGCTAGCATTTCGGAAGGTGGAGTGTTTACTCTAGTCACGCATTGCATCTTGGAATATTTGCCTATACACCCCCAAGAATGTCTGTCTGCACACTTTACATCTCGGATTGTCCACCAGCCCGCCTTGTGTGCGTCTGTATATTTTATTTTAAAATTCTTCTTTTACGTAGTTCACTATAGGTCATAATAAAAATATTGTTCTAAAATCTGAATCTCACCTTTCCTGAGGTAGTAACATTTGTATCCACAGATTTCTTTTTCTTCTTGACCGAGAGTGGATTTGGACCCTGTAGGCATAAACCATAGTCACTTAGCGACGCATTTAATTGAACATGCTTTACAACAATAACATCCATGAAATACCATCTTCTGTGGTAAATATGGTCGACTCAGTAAACTTAGAGGAATGACAGGCCAAAAATTCAATTACTACATGATATATGAAATAAATAACATGAACTTTATTAGCCAAACTCCATTTTACGTTTTCTTCTATACCTTGAGCTGTACATATTTACATTTTAGTTTATAAAATTCTTTATTTTCCGGAGAAAAAAATCACCAAGCAACTAAAAATGTTATTGTGCATCTTCGAGGTGAAGTGTGCTCCATGCCAAGAACAATGAAGAGGAGAAAGGAAATAATCAATTTAGAATTCTATCCCTGCATGTACATACGGCAAGGGGTATGGAGGGAAGGAACCTCAGTATTTTCAAGGAAGAAGTGATGATGTCCTTAGGACTGAAATATAAGTGTATTATTTTTGTTGGCTTTCTCTGTTGCTTCTTTCTACATATACCAGCCCCACATACCAGCATTATCTTAGTGTTATTCTGCTTTAATAAAACATTGTTAAGTATAATGTTTCACATGAAAGTGGAGAATGTGGTCTTAAACAACAATATTTCAACAGAACGAGAGAAGCAACAAGTTAGATTTTAAGCTGTGCAAGGGAAAATAGAACATTATTATGAACCCTAACCTTAGCTTTCTTTCTCTTGAAGCGAACTTTATCCTTGACATCATTTCCGCTATGCTTAACACTTGTCTTAATAGTCTGGACCTGTGAAACATTGTCTACCTCTTCCTCTGGTGCATCGGAAGAATCCCCTTGTTCGTCATCAGACAATCTCCTCTTTTTCCTAAGTCTAAGCATATTGTACTCCATGTCAGTCATATGAAGACGTTCTTCTTCGGCAGATTTGGCAAACTGACGTTGATATGACGATGGTTGTTCGAGAAATAATGCATTCCTAAGAGCATAAATTACAGGCACACCAGGTATCTACCCCGGTTCAGGAAAAGGGGAAACAAATGTCAGAAAAAACAGGAGAAAAGCCATTTGGTATATACATAATAAAATGTTCTCCTAGGATCTTATGGGATTTTTCAGTTCACATTTTGTAATAACATGAAATGTCCATATCGCAATATAGGACATCATCAATACCATCTCCGACGAAAAATTAAGTTCAAATACCTTTTGAAGACTTCTCCGTAATTCAGCATCTTGACTAGCAACAAAAAAGTGTTCAGAATTGTCCTCCCCAATAACTTCAGTTATACAAGCTACAGCACTTTTCCGCTTCTCATGGTCGCATCTGCAATACAGTCAGATTCAGACTAAGTGGCATAACTCAAACGCATGTCCTGATAACTGAAGCAACACATCCTGATTTTGAGAGGAGCAAGCAAGAAGAAGAGAAGAAATAGCTAACCGCGCCATAATAAGATTATTAGCTGCATTCAGTGATTCCCGATAGGAACTACCAAGGCTCTTCATCTCTGCAAGAACACATCTGCAAGCAAAAGACGCTATGAAGTGACCAAACAGATTTAAAGCAAAACATATTTAGCTTGTCCTCCAAATTAATGCAAAGAAAGTTAAGTCATGTAAAGCCAAGTCGAGAAGAGACAAATGGAGCTGGTGAAAATAAACCTGGTAGTAAAAAGTTTAACTGTGGCGCCAAGAATATTGGCCAATGCAGTATCAGCAGGTGTTATGCGATTCGCAACAAGATGATGCACAAATGTTCCATCACAAAGGACTTTAAATGGCTCTCTAAACCCAAAACAAGCTGTGTAAAACCTCACAGCTCTCCTATGCCGCTTCTGCTTTTTCACTCTCATCTGTCAGCGTTCATTAATTTGGGGGGAAAAGAGAAAAAATGAGTTAAACTTCAACAGCAAAAGATGAGTATTACAGATGAACTGAATTGCAAATTTTATTTGTTAGAATAAAAAGATTATTAATATAAACGACAATATGTCTTTTTCTTATTTCTTGTTATTTCTTTTTTGATAGCCGAGAAATCTCGAGGGCCAGTGGTGCACGGTTCAAAATTCGGTGGATAATGGGTCGATTCCTCTACCATTATCCACTTAAATACCAGGCTTTTGTCTGTGTCAAGGTTCGAACCTATGATGTGCGCCTAACCAACACATCACAAGTTGCACTCTAATCACTAGATCAAAGCCCCGGGGCATAAAGGTGATGTCTTTTTGACATTTACTTATAATAAATCACGTAAATGCATCCATAAATCGGCACACCATACAGACGGTAGCTTCTAAGATGCAACTAGGAAACACAAAGAATGTTAAGAATTTTCAATTGGAAGAACCAACTACAACCTAGTAATAAAATACCAAATAATTTTATTCTTTTTCCACACCGGAAAAGAAGAAAAAAAGTAAGATAAAATTGGCCGGATAGAAGGAAATGACCCAATAGTTCATGGACACACAAAGGACTTAATCTCAAAACTCAAACTTTAAATTCATTACTTGCAATGCATCAACAAGTCATAGCACCTAACCCAACGCCTAGTGTCATTCAAATACCGCCAGAGGCAAAAAGAATACTAGTTCTTCTCTTTCTATCTACCTAAGCCTTGGTGGCACAGTTACCTGATACTAGTGCTGGTGGGACGGCAGTTACATGGCACTTGTGTTGGTTGGAGGTAGCAGGTACAAGGGCGTAATAGTTGTGTATGCGCAAACTAACACCAACACCACCATAATAGGGGGAAAATATATATATATATATATATATATATATATATATATAAAAGATTTTTTTTACATTATCATTGAATATTAACTTGTGATAGCTAAGTTAGTTACCACTACTGAATTATCAATTAATGTTTCTCATGAAATTGACCAGTAATTTACCTAATAAGTGACATGAATAGATAAATATTATGTTACACTGTCAATGCACAAAACTTAAACTCGTCTATATTCATTAGTACCGAAGCTTATACAAGTAATAGGAGCATCAAAGGCTAAAAAAACGAGACTTAAGCTCAAGGAGAGGCCAAAAATACAGAATTATCTACAGGTAACAGAGTTGCAACGCAATTTGAGCAAGTAACTTCGTATATTATTCGAAGAGGAGGGGAAAATATGAAGCAGCAAAAGAGGTAAGTTTACCTGGACTGGAGAATCTTCGACAAGACGATAACCGCCGCTGAAGCAGAGACAACTCGACGATTTGGAAGGCGGCGGCGGCGGCGGCGATTTGAGAAGAAACCTTATGGAGTTGGTGTTCGGACCAACCTTTTTTTTTTTTGTAAAATTTTTTAAAGTTTATTTCCCAGAAGAAAAGAAAGAATTAGGGTGTGTTTGGTAGGAAGGAAAATGTTTTTCAATTTTTTCATGTTTGGTTGGCTTAAATGTTTTGGAAAATATTTTTCTCACCAATTTATTTTCCTCCAAATTGGAGGAAAATATTTTTCGAAAACATTTTACAAAACTTCTTCTCAAGCTTCCCCACCCTATTCTTTACCCTCACCAATTTATCACACACCCACCTACCTAACCTCACCTCATATACTCTCTCAAAAAAGGTTTCTTTTTTTACCCCCACCCACTGTCACCCCATCCCCATCCCGCAAAACAAAAATTACTTTTTTTTTATAATTTTCAAATTTATATTTTTTTTTTTGCACCCCTCCCCCTGCCCGAAAACATATTTTTATATATTTTTTTTTTTTTAATTTTACTTTTTTCATCTTTCAGTTTACGGGTTCAAAATTTTACAAGTTCCAAAATTATGAATTCGGAGATTTATGTGTTTCGAAGTTTACGTGTTCGAAATTTAGCGATTTCGAAAGTTTTGCGGTTCAAACGTTTATGAAATTTATGGGTTCGGAAGGTTTTGGTTCGAAAGTTTATGGCTTCATTTTTATTGTATCAAAATTATGATGAATACTCTTGATAAAATATTTTTCTTGATTTGCATACCAAACACCAAAAAATGAATAAGATTATTCTTTATTTTCCAAAAAAAAAAATCCATAAAAAGTATTTTCTTGAAAAATATTTTCCTTTATACCAAACACTCCCTTAAAGTTTCAAAATGGGATGTGAATTGGGCTGCTTATGTAATTGGAGTAAAACTTATACCAGGTAGCCACTTTTAGCTGCTAATAAAAATATAGCCAGTGTTTATAATTTTGAAAAGGGAGAATTATACAAAAATATAGTCCACCTATATACATTGCAGCATAATAATTCAGTTATAACTTTGCAAATCTGTAGCCCATTAACAATAGGCTAAAGTTTGAAAAATAAGTATTTTTTTCTTTTTTTATTTATTTTGCAGATCTTCAAGCACAAAAATTCGGTGATTTTTTATTCTTCTTCCCCAAGTTTGTATATATTTATATTCCAACTACAAAAAATTCAAATTCATATATAATGCAACTTTAAAACCTTAAATTTTCTTCTTTTCCGAATTCCAAATAGCATAAATAAAAAATTAAAATTGAAACAACTATTGAACATTCATGATTTTGCAAATAAATCAACAAGAAAAGTCGATTTATACATAGATTGAATATATAAAATTTTAATTTTAAATTTAACTGCACATGTGCATTACATGTATAATGATGTATAAACTTGTATATACAATCTCTAATAATGTATATCATAAAAATAAAACAAAGAATAAAAGGAAGAAAGTGTCAAATATCCACGGATGCCTATTATACACGTACAATATATATACACATGTATACATTAAAAATATATCTAATTTATACAACGTTATACGCATATATACACACTTATACATGTTTATACAATATTGTATACGTGTGTATAAACACTACCTATACAAATTTACACAAGAAAACACCTTCTGTCCATCACCAAATTATGTATAACTACCTATACAACTAATTTATATAACATTGTACGCATATATACATGTTTATACAATATTGTATAAGTGTGTATAAACACTACCTATACAAATTTACACTAGAAAACACCTTCTGTCCATCACCACATTACAGTTTTCGGTGGTTGTTGGTGTTGAATTTTTTCGGCGAGGTTTTGGCATTCAAATATGGGCTTCACTAGTAGCAAAGGATGAAACAAAAATCAAGAGAAATAAGAAAACATGAGACGAGGTCTCAGAGATGCTATTTTAGGCAATATCTGATAGTTTTAGGCTAGATCTGATAGTTTTTGGACTGATATGCCAAAATTTATTGTTGTTTCTTAACCTCTCTTTGTCAGTTAACTCAAAAATCGAAATCTAATTGACATAGAATGCGAGGATTATCACGAGTGCGTACAAAAAAGTTCTGTAATTTTTAGGGAGGACAAAGAGAGAGGCGAGTGAAGAGAGATTGAGTATGCTGAGAAAGAAGAAAGAAGAAAAGAAAAGAAAAAACTAGAAGTATGTCTTTAATAATGGGCTAAAGATTGAAAAGTTTCTTCCAAATTATATACAACCTAGGCCAAACCGGGTAAAGACTTCAATCCTAGGCCATTTTTAGTTGGGTTGTTGTGCCAAGTGATTAAATACGTAATTCTTTTTTAAAAAATTAGCCCCAACTTAAAAAGGGAGAATAATAGAAACATGATACTTTGATGTTCCTATTTTATAGTTCGCTCGCCATGATTTTTCTCGAACGCTATAATTTTAAAGCACACAACAGTTATGGTGATCGTCAGGAATTTGCACAAATCCTGATGATCACCCAAAAAATTCAATATTGTGGCTAAAAATTGTAGAGGTCGTCAAATTCTTTAAAATTCTGGCGAGCATGTTTTAAAATTATGACATAGGGCTAGTTTCCCAAAAAAATTCTTAATGGGGTCAAAATATGAACATGGGTTAAAAAAAGGTCCTTCGGCGTAATTCTCAAACTTAAAAATTCTACAAAATTGTTGGAAATTAATCACACGAGCTATATTAATTTGCCACAAGTGAAATATTATACTAGTGCCTAAGGTACTAAAGTAGATCTTACGTAGAATCCATAACTCATTAGTTACCGGCTTCCTAATTGAGTATTTATACATATTTAATAGATTTCCTAATACAAATTCAAGGTCTAAACAAAAGTTACTAGATTTGTCAAAACCCGTACGTAGCACTCTCCCTCCTCCCCTGTGCATACATATCTCTTCCCGCCTTTATCATTATGTCCTCATTTCTGTGACTTAGCTAAGATATATTAGAGGATGTACAATTAACAAATATTGTAGGTGAAGAAAAGAGACCAAATAATTATAAGAATTTGTTTGGAGATAGTGTAGTTGGTTATCACTTATCATGTTAGCACACATTGAAGGCTGAAGTTATGCACATTATCAAACAAGATTAATACCAGTTTTTTTCTGACCAATTAAGTCCACAAGAAAGACGGAGAACTAGGCTTTTCGCACCTAAGATGTGACCTAGCTGCCAATAAAGTTGAGTGTCAAGTGATTTCTATCCCCACACTCCATTTTCTTTAGATTTGACGGATATATTTATCTGGTAATTGTGCTAGTGGAACGTGATACATGCTTGATGGTATAGTTGAGGTGCACATAAGTTTCTATGCCTGCCTTGCAAATTTTGATACCATTCAATCTATAGATAATCTATATCTTATCTTATATTATTAAAAGGAAAGGGAAAAACCTCTAAATTAAGCCAAGTGGCAATCTCACAATAGGTCACTTGACAATTTAGGACAAAGTTAGTTAAGTTAGGTAATGATTAATTTTCTTTTTGAATTTAAATTTAAATTGTTTAGTTATTGTCACACCTCCTTTTTCACAAGGGATAAGGAGTTTTTCCAATTAAAGTGACATTATTCGAAATGAGATTATTTATTTAACCAGATTCACCACATGGGATAGTTTATGATGTCCCAAGTCACTGGTTTATTTTAAATCCCAAATCGAGGAAATTTGACTCTGTTTTAAAGTCCTCGAGAACCAGATGACCGGGTAAGGAATTCTGTTAACCCGGGAGAAGGTCCGCGAAAATTCCAATTTACTGCACTTTAGTTGAGTTTGGTTTTTAATCGCTAGTGTTTCGCACTAATTGTGTGTTTTATGCCTAGTAGAAGTGATTCCGAGCTGTGTAGATGTTATGGAATGAATTCAAGTGATTTGAAGCTTTGAAATATGAGTAAATGCCCAAGGAATTAAGGTGTATCGTGTTTGGGGATCAACGGATGATACCTAAGAACGAACAAGGATACGAGCAGGCATAATGCGCAGTGTCGAGTAAAATGAAAATAACTTTACGCTCGTAACTCAATTTGGGGTCCACAATGTATTTTTGGAAAGCTACAACTTTCATGTTTTATGTTTTTCTCAAATTCCCAACAAAACAGGATGAAAAGTGTGCGGAAAGCCACGCACTGGTCCGCGCATATGGGGCAAAACAGGGTGAAAAGTGCGCGAAAAGTGCGCAGCCGCGCATATGGGGCAAAACAATGTCAAAAGTACACGGCAAAGTGTGTAGCCGCGTATATGGGTAAAACAGTGTGAAAGTGCGCGGCCAAGTGCGCGGGCACACTTCCAGGTCCGCGGCCGCGCACGTCATGTCCGAGAAAAGTATCCTTTTTCGCGTAGGAGAAGGTGTATGTAATAGGGACCGACCTTACTTGGTACATATACATGGAAAAATAGTATTTTAAGGACTTTTGACATAATTTTGACCTAAGGAGGCTAAAGAAAAGTTGGAGAAGGAAGAGCACACGGAATCCATCATTCAATCCCAACTTCAGACAAGGGTTTGGATTGTTTTATGTTTTTTTTTATTTTATACTTAATTGTGATGAATTACTCCGTGTCTATGGAGTAGTTCTCTTTAGGGTGATGGATTCTGTGTATTGATATTTGTTTGTGGATAATTAACTCTAATTTTATGTATTGAATCCTTTTGGATGTTTTTAACTGTTGCATCTTTATTCACTTGTCAATGTAATAGAGAGAGGCATAACTTGTGATATTGTTTCTTTACATTTAGTTGGTGGAAGTCATTAATTCTTCTTAGTAATCGAAAGAGACTAGTTGAACTGTTGACTAAACTATGTTAGGAGGATAATTGAAAGAGGTTCTCCTAATGATTAATCCACTACGAATCTTTTATATCTTTACGCATTTAAAATTGGTTCATATTGTAAGGTTGAGACTTAATTGAGAGAGTAGTTTATACTAAATAATTGAACTAATAACGAAGTGAATTCGAGAGACTCACTTGAACATTAGAAGTGAATTATCTAGAGTTAAATCTCAAACATGCATCTTGCACCTATCCTATCAACCCTATCTTCTCCCCATTGATATCTTCCTTTGCTTACTACTTGCATTGTTTGTCACTAGTTAATAGTTTAGAATCTTAGTGAATTTAAGTTTTAATCATATAAACCTCAATTGTTGATCATCTTGGACAGCAATCTAGCTACAAACTACGATAATATTGTTTAACTCCAATCCGTGTGGATACGATATTCTATTATATTATGTTTGACTAGAGAGCCTAAGTGATACGCCATTTTTGCGCTTGTCAAATTTTGGCACTGTTGCGGGGGATTCACAATCAATAGTATTTGAAATGATTTGTATAATTCAGGAATTAGGTTTTAGTTTTTTTTTCTTTTTCCTTTTCTATTTTATTTTCTTTATTAGTTAACTTATTTTCAATATTTGTTTTGTAGTTCCTAATAAGTTGGAGAAGATACTATAGATATTGAACTCGAAATGTTGTGAAGATGGAGTGCAACCAGCCTAAGAAAATGGATGAAGAGTTAGCAGCTAAACATTATCAGCGGTCTGCTATGTGTTTTAAATGCGGTAAAAATCTTCTATGGATTGACTGTCAAGCAGGTATGTATTCTCCTATGGTTCGTATTTTGAACAGTCTCACTATGTTTCTAGTCCGTACAAGTATGTGGATTAATAAGGACACAATCTTGACTCTGGTTGAAATGAATACCCTTATTATAACTTGAATGGAAGCGAAGTGAGACAACCACCTAAAAGGGAGAACGGTAGTTTTGGAAGAGTGTGTCTGCTTGTGTATAAGTTCATAAATAAGTCGATAGAGAGATTTACACAAGATGTTGAAGCCATGAACAACCTAACAATGCGAGAAAGTCAAATAATAAGTACAATTTCAAAAAGCTCATTGCGTTGTGACAGTGAATATATGGAGGAGATACCTTGTGACAATGAGCCTACCCAAGAGGATGAGCATCCACGAAGAGAGATTTTCACTGTTCAAGATGACTCTGATTCAACAGAGATGATTGAAAATAAGGTTGTGGTTAAGTGTGAAGCAACAAAAGAAGAGTTCAAACCCCCATCCACCTATCCACATTTGCAACACCTGGTAGAAGAGAATGAGAAACAAATAGTCTTGGACATATCAGAGGAATATTCACTTGACCTTTCTTATTTGTTTTCTTATTTTGATCATGTGAATTTTATTTTTGGGATTTACAGGAAGATACATGTATTGATCCTGTTAAAGAATGCAGTAACAAGTTGAGGATGATCATGAACGAGCAATTTACCACTCATGATGAGGACAAGAAAGAACGAAAAGAGCGGGTCTTGCAGGTATCCTCAGAAGAATCGGGCTTAAGGATCTCCATAAAGAATCACAAGGAGCGAAAACGAGAAATGAATTCAGAATTAGGGGTTGAGTTCATAAGTTCTCGGAAAAGAAGAAAATTCGGGGAAGTTTCCTTTACCTTATACTTATTAATTGTGTGTCATGGGGCATGCCAAAACTTAAAGTGTGGGGTGGGGGATATATTTGTATGTTGTATGTATGTTAGTTTTAGTTTTTATTTTTGTTGGTTTTAGTTGTAGAGATAGAGAAAAAAATTTAAAAACCATAAAAAAATTAAAAAAATTTATTATTCCAGATGACGAATATCAATTCGACGGGTTTCTTGAGGGATTTAAGTCGAAAGAAAATACCAAAAATGTTTTCTTTTGTTAGGTAGTGTATTCATTCCCCCTTGGTTTTTCTTTCTGTCGCAGTTCTTTTCCAAGGGTTTTGTTTGAACCGGGTGAAGTTAGTTTTTATTTTTATTAGAAGTAGGAAACCTTGTGCTATGGTTTGAAATAAAAGTAATATCTCTTGACTTTGTTATGCCTTGAGAATAGTAAATGTGTTAGTTGTGATGCTTATGGTCAGTTTTTGACTCTTGTGTAAGTACATTAAATTGTATGATCTTAACGTTGCTTAACTACTTTGACCAGAGTGTCTTGGTAAATCAATTCAGAGTGAGTTAGGTGCCATGTGTGTGTGAGGTTTTTATGATTTTGTGCATTGCATTTGATGTCTAGAACTTGTTCCGTGTGTTTGTGAAGCGAAATAGTAGTTTTATTCAGTCTTGGAAGTGATATAGGCGTTTATTTATTGAGTCAATTATATGCTATTACCCACCTAATTGTTATGATCGTAGTTAACCCCATTGAGCTTGTAATCCTGTTTTTTTGGCAACCATATTACAAGCCTCACCCATTTATTTGAATTGATCATCTATTTGAACCAATTACCTCTCATGAGCACTTGAAATTATTATGAACTTTATAAAAGTTGAAGTGTTGGGTGGTGGTTGGTTTGGCTTTTGAGTGGAACTATTGAATTAAGGAGAAAAGTGCAATGAATTGAAAAAAATAAGAGCCACTTGAATTAAAAAACAAAAATAAAAATTTATGTAGTTGTACGATTGTGAATGTTCTTTAATAAGTGGTAACTCTTGATGTAGTGGTGCTTAAATAATTTGGGGGGCTAATGCATGCCGATGTCAAGGTGGAGTATGGTTTGACATAAGTGCGGGGTTTTGAATGTTAAAAGGGTATGTATTAAAGTGCTTAGGGAGGTGTAGTCACTCTTACATATAAATGTATCCTACCCGTCCCGCAGCCAAATTACAACCAGTTAAAAGTCATATTTGATCCTTGACAGAATGAGCTCAATTAGTAGAATAGTACACTACGGTAAAGCATGTTCTTCATCTTTTGTGGCGCATGAATGTCGTTTTTGAGAGCGAGTGAATTCTTTATATCTTGAGTTCCTAATTGTTCTTGAATCTTATTGTTTGTGGAACTACTCTCTTTAGTTGTGTGAGGGCACATCGTTCATGAAGGAAAGGTAATATCATTGGCCTCTATGTTAGAGTAAGTGAGTGAGTTGTGAATAATGTGTGGTACTTGTGAGTCAAATCATGAGGTCAAGATGTTACACTATTGTGCTTAGTCTATTTTAAATATTCTTGGTGTAATGAGTTAGGAGAGTTGATTAGTAAAGTTGTGTCTGTATAAAGTCTGGTTTGATTGGCCAGGGATGAACAATGGTTTAAGTGTGGGGTTTTGATGGTAGGCTATAATCTTATGTTTTAGTCGATTATTACATTCCAATTACTGCACTTTAGTTGAGTTTGGTCTTTAGCCGCTAGTGTTTTGCACTAATTGTGTGTTTTATGCCTTGTAGGAGTGATTCCGAGCTATGTAGATGTTATTGAATGAATTCAAGTGATTTGAAGCTTTGAAGTCTGAGTAAAAGCCTAAGGAATTAATCCGGGATCGTGTTCGGGGATCAACGGATGATAGTTAAAAATGAACAAAGAATCGAGCAGGCATAATGCGCAGTGTGCAGTAAAATGAAAGTAATTTTTCGCTCGGAACTCCGTTTGGACCCACAATATATTGTTGGAAAGCTAATTTAAAGGGCTACAAATTTCACGTTTTACGTTTTTTTCTTCAAATTTCCAACATAACAGGGTAAAAAGTGTGCGTCAAGTGCGCAACCGTGCACTGGCCGCCTATATGGGGCAGAATAGTGTGAAAAGTGCGTGGGCATATTTCCAGGTGCGCGGCCGCACACGTACTGCCTTAGGAAAGTGTTCTTTTTCGCGTAGGAGAAGGTGTATGTATTTGGGCTCGACCCTACTTGGTATATATACATGAAAAAATGGTATTTTGAGGACTTCTGATATAATTTAGACCTAAGGAGACTAAGGAGAAGTTGGAGAAGGAAGAGCACAGGAAATCCATCATTCAATCCCAACTCAAGACAAGGGTTTGGATTGTTTTATGTTTTTCTTTGCTTTACACTTGTTTGTGATGAATTACTCAATGTCTATGGAGTAGTTCTCTTTAGATTTTTGATGAATTTGGTGTATTGATACTTGTTTGTGGATAATTAACTCTAGTTTTATGTATTGAATCGTTTTGGATATTTTAACTGTTGCATCTTTATTCACTTATTAATGTAATCGAGAGATGCATAACTTGTGATATTGTAGCTTTATATTTAGTTGGTTTAAGTTCTTCTTAGTAATCGAAAGAGGCTAGTTGAATTATTGACTAAACTATGTGAGGAGGATAATCGAAAAAGGTTCTCCTAAAGATCAATCCAATACGAATTCTTGCATATCTTCACGCATTTAAAATTGGTTCATGTTGTGAGGTTGAGACTTAATCGAGAGAGGAGTTTATACTAAATAATTGAACTAATAACCAAGTGAATTCGAGAGACTCACTTGAACATTAGAAGTGAATTATCTAGAGTTAAATCCCAAACTTGCATCTTGCACCTATCCTATCAACCATATCTTCTCCCCATTGATATCTTCCCTTGCTTACTACTTGCATTGTTTGTCACTAGTCAATAGTTTAGAATCTTAGTAAATTTAAGTTTTAGTCATATAAACCTCAATTGTTGATCATATTGGATAGCAATCTAGCTACAAACTATGATAATATTGTTTAGCTCCAATCCGTGTGGATACGATATTATATTATACTATATTTGACTAGAGAGCCTAAGTTTATACGCCAGTTTTGCGCACGTCAATATTTCCGAGTTCCGTGATTTTAACACTGTCGCTCAACTATTAATAATTGGCCTAATTATCTGATTTAGGTCAAAGTTAGTTAAGTTAGCTAATAATTAATTTTCTTTTTGAATAGAAATTTTAAAAAATTTAAATTATGCATTATGTGTTGTTAATAATTAGTTACTCTCTTTGAGTTAACAAATTTGGAGTTTTAAAATTATTCTAAAATAAAAGAGTCAATTCAAATCGGGGAGTTATTTCTTACTAATAGTCCATATGTATAAAATACTAGAAATATTGTCTTATATAAAAATTAATTTGATTTTTAATTTAAAGATAAAATATTATTTCGAATTCATAGATAGAAATATTTAAGTTGAGATAAGATAAATGTTCATTTGCTTATGGCAAAATTCAAATAATGCAAAAATAGCAATTATTAATGATATCAATAAATTTATGACAAGATAGTAAAATTACTTATCTGGTTATAATTTTTAAAATTTCAAAAGTATAATTTGATTTAAATATGATAGTGTTTTAATTATATGTAAAATTTAAAATGGAAAAAAGCTAATCTAAAATATTAATAAAAATGAGATTTTGTTAATAGAATGAGATTTAAAAAATAAAAATATTTCTAGAGTATCTATGTTATATTAAAGAGAATTATCATCAAAATATTAAGTAAATTGACAAGTTAATAAAAGTCATATATGTAACTGTATAGTACTAAGTGCTTGCTAATTTGATAAAGAATAAATAAGGAAGGAACAAACAATCTATTTTTATATTATTAAAAGGAGAGGAAAACTCCACATTAAGCCAAGTGGCAACCTCACGATAGGTCACTTGGCAATGTAGGACAAAGTTAGTTAGGTCAGGTAATAATTAGTTTTCTTTTTCAATTTAAATTTTTAAAAATTTAAATTATGCATTATGTGTTGTAGATAATTAATTACTCTCTTTGAGTTTATGAATATGGAGTTTTTAAATTTATTCTAAAATAAAAACGAAAATAAGAAAAACAAAACTCCCAATTCAAGTTGGGGAGTAGTTTCTTCCTAACATGACAATTTATATCTATAAAATACTAGAAATATTTTCTTATATAGAAAATAATTTGATTTCAATTTGAAGAAATACTATTTCGGATTATAGATAAAAATGTTGAGTTGAGATAAAATAAAAGTTCAATTGCTTATGACAAATAATGTAAATATAGCATTTGTTAAGAATATCAGTAAATCTATGACAAAATATTAAAATTACTTATTTGTTATATATTAAAAAAATTCAAAAGTATAATTTCATTTAAATATGATAGTATCTTGATTATATGTAAAATTCAAAATGAAAAAAAAAACTAATCTATAATATTAATAAAATGTGATTTAAAAAATAAGAATATTTCTAGAGTAAGAAAATATATATCTATGTTACATTAAAAGAGAATTATCATCAAAATATTAAACCAATTGACAAGTTAATAAAAGTCATATTAGTAAATGCATAGTACTAAGTACGTGCTAATTCAATAAAGAATAAATCTGAAACAAAAAATTTATTAATTACTATATGATGTGTATTCTTTGATTTAGTATAAATTTTGTTATATTTGTGTATACTATAACAAAAAATAAAATATTAATATTCTTTCAAATCACGCGGATACTAACATTAGTGTTGAACTAAAAAGAGAAGAAAATTTCATATCTACAAAGAAATGTCTCTTTTTCTGTTTCGAAAGAAAAAGGGATCATTTGGATGCCTAAAAAATGGTTAAGTAAAAGAAGAAATGTCTGAGCCAGGGTTCGAACCGGGGACCTCTAGTGTGTGAGACTAGCGTGATAACCAACTACACCACCCAGACAAGGTGGTTGAATGTAATGTTCAATTTAGATAATAATAGTCTAACTAGTAATGAAGGATTGTTAGTAATGATTTCTTCCCTGAGAATTATTGTCTCAGTTGAAAGTAACCCCACTCCTCTAAACCAGGGCGGACCTAGAGAATAGAATACGGGTTCCCGGGAATCAGTAACTTTTGCATAGACTTTGTATTTGTATTGAAAATTTTATTACATATTTATAAATATCTGACTGTGAACCCAATTATTAATGCATATTTAATCTAAAATTACGGTAGGAACTCATAAGCCTCAAATCCTAAATCCGCCTCTGCTCTGAGCCACAAGATAAACAAAAAAAAAATTATTTGTTGCCCCTGCTCACTCTAAATAAAGTTAATTTCATCAATGTCAAATAGATGGCCATTGTTCCTTTGTGTATATCACAATACACCACATTAAGCGTTTCACAATACTTTTTCTTAAAATAACGATAGTGTTTTGGCCAACTTGTAAAATAACGTGTTTCTACTTTTTTTTAATAACGATAGTGTCTTGGTCAATTTGCACGTGTTTCGTTTATTCCATATAGTACTTGCTACCATCAATGCTTAGGCACATACTTCACATATATATATATATATATATGCCTAATACGTATGCATTTTGATATGTAAGAATAACATCAGTTGATAAGAAAAGCCACAATTATCACTTGTGTAAGTTTTGATAGAATCTTGAGGAAATAAAATTTCTTATAGATACCTCATTTTGATGTAGATTCTAAGAAGGCTTAACATAACATAAACGTGATAGTTGCTTCTTAATATTCTAAGGAGAATAAAATCGATTATTGCTTATCAGTATAAAAATACTTTGGAAAAAAGACTAATAACATGTTTGGTCAAGCTTTTAAAATTAACTTATTTTGAGAGATTTCAACAAATGCAAAAAATTTTAGGTAAATTTTTGTATTTATCTAAGTTTTGATGGAAAACATACCCGATATTTATACTGGTAAAAAATAACAAATATTCGATTTAAATAATTGAAGTGCAGCAAGTTGACTTGGCCGTCATCATCATAAAAACACGAGATTTTTACAAAAATATTCAAACGTATTAATTGTGTAATTTTTCTAGCTATATACATAAATTATATATTGATTATATTGTTACACCTCATATTTTCGTACATAAAAGTATGTCGTAAGCAAACTAATATAAGACAAAATGAGATCATCTTTGAAAGTATATAAAGTAAGTCAATCATGTTACCTTGGATATTATAAATAGTGAAGATCATGAACAACAAGTTCAAAGAGGCTTGGAAGGTTCAAAAGCTAAAGGAATTGAAGAAAATAATGTTTCGTCGAAAGTCGACTTGTTGAAAATATTATAACCCGTGAGATTATGGTTCTTAACATGATAAGAGGGTTATTTCATGAGTTATTTTTGTCGTATGATAGTCATTTATTAAGTTTTGAAGTCAAGCGAGTTGTGGAACAAAAGTTGGTGAAAGTCATCACAAGTTACATTCATAAGTTTTACTGAAATTAGGTGAAATATCACTGAGTTTTTCTCCCAATATGCTTAGAGCTACGAGGTTATCCACCCATCAAATTGAAGATTTATGAGTCTACTTTCTATCGCATTAAACCATTTGTCAATTGACATCAGAGTAGAGAGAGATATGCATTTTTGGGAGACTGCATAGGGGACAAGTATATGTGTCACCTACTTACTTAAATGAGAGGACTAAAAATATACAAAAAGAGGCCAACTAGGGTCGAACAAGGAGCCATTTTAAGGGATCATTTCCTTCATATCACACTCATTATAGAGCATAAAAACTAGAGATAAACCTCTGCAAAATTCTTCGAAAAATTCAACGCAAACGCTAATTATTTTTCTCTTCTTTTCAAGTTCTAGTTGGAGGAAAACCTAAGGGTTGAAGAACCAAGATAGGAGATAAGATATTCACCAAATAAGGTAAGTATAATGCTCTCTTTCATCCATTTTACTGCTGGAAAAGTATAAAAATTTGTTCTTGTTTACCTTGAAAATGGGAGAGGGTGATTGAAGGGAGATTGAGGAGGTGTGTGTCCATCTCCGAGAACCAGTTTGGTTTCACGTTGGGGCGGTCGACTACTGAGGCCATTCATATTGTGAGGAGATTGGTGGAGAGGTATAGGGCGGTGAAGAAGGATTTGCATATGGTGTTCATTGACCTGGAGAAAGAATATGACAAGGTACCGAGAGAGGTTCTTTGGAGATGCTTGGAGTCTAGAGGTGTGCCTGTAGCATATATCAGAGTGATTCAGGACATGTATGATGGGGCTGAGACACGGGTGAGGACAATAGGAGGAGACTCTGATTACTTTTCGGTTGAGATGGGGTTGCATCAGGGATCAACACTTAGCCCGTTTTTGTTTTCCCTGGCGATGGATTCTTTGACGCGCCACATTCAAGGGGAAGTGCCTTGGTGCTTGTTATTTGCGAATGACATAGTACTGATTGATGAGACACGAGGTTGCGTTAACGAGAGGATGGAGGTCTGGAGACATAGTTTAGAGTCGAAGCATTTCAAGTTTAGCAGGAACAAGACAGAATATTTGGAGTGCAAGTTCAGTGGTGTTACCCAGGAGGAGGACGGGGATGTGAGACTCGACACACAAGTCATTCCCAAGAGAGAGAGTTTCAAGTATCTCGGATCCATAATTCATAAGAATGGGGAGATAGATGAGGATGTTAATCACCGTATCGGAGCAGGATGGGTGAAGTGGAGGCTCGCTTCTTGTGTCTTGTGTGATAAAAATGTGCCACTGAAACTTAAGGGTAAGTTCTACAAGGTGGTGGTCAGATCGACTATGTTGTATGGGGCAAAGTATTGGCCAGTCAAAAAGTCTCATGTCCAGCAAATGAAAGTAGCGGAAATGAGGATGTTGAGATGGATGTGTGAGCATACTAGATTGGATAGGATTAGGAATGAAGTTATTCGGGACAAGGTGGGAGTGGCCCCGGTGGAGGCTAAGATGTGTGAGGCAAGGTTGAGATGGTTTGGGCATGTTAAGAGGAGAAGCACAAGTTCCCCAGTCATGAGATGTGAGAGGTTGGTCGTGGGAGGTGAGAGGAGGGGAAGAGGTAGACCGAAGAAGTCTTAGGGTGAAGTGATCAGGCGGGACATGGCGCAACTTGAGTTGTCCGAGGACATGACCTTAGATAGAAGAGTGTGGAGGTGTAAGATTAGGGTAGAAGATTAGTAAGTAGTCGTGCGTTTCTCTTTGTTTTCCCTAGTCCGTTGGTATTAGTGCTAGTATGGTTCCCTCTTTTCCTTAGTTTGCTATAGTCGCGTGTCCTGTTTTGCTACTACTTACCTTCAGTAATTCCATAGTTTCTAGCAGTACTTCGCCAGTCTCGTATGCTGCCTCGGACCCTTTGCCTGAATAGACTATCTTGCTATAGCTTGTTATTGGTGCCTCTTTCATATTCTTTGTTGTTATCTCTGATTTAGTTTTCTAACGATTTGTCTTGATACAGGGTTCCCTTCACTTTCGCTAGCCGAGGGTCATTTCGAAAATAGTTTCTCTACCCTTTCAGGGTAGGGGTAAGGCTGCGTACATCCTACCCTCCCCAGACCCTACTTGGTGGGAATATACTGGGTAGTTGTTGTTGTTGTTATTTACCTTGAAAATAGTAATTACAAATAAATTTGATTAAGGGGTTCTAAAAATATGTGATTTATTTTAATGCTAGTTGTTAAGCAATAGATGCTAAATGTGAGTTAAAGAAACAAGATAAGAGTGATATAAAATCGGAATAGGCAAACCAGGCTGCCTCAAGAAGGGGGTCCCGAGCTGGCCGAGATAAGTCCTCGAGGTCGAGGCTCGGGGATAGTGGTGAACAATCGATGAAGCTATAACAATTCTATAGGCCTTGAAGAAGGCTATTTATGATCAATGATGAGTAATAAATGAATAACAATAAATGAAATGCAACAAATGTAAGTAATAAATCAGTAAAGAGGCGATAGAGGATGTTTGAGTTAGAGAGCAGAGAATGTTCTTGTATTTAATATCATGTGTGCGAAAAATGATAAGGGTCCCCTTTATATAGGAGGTGAATCCCAACATAGTACATAAGCATTTATTATAAAGGGGAATAGATGGTACAACTATTTAAAGGTCCGATACAGACTTGTACTATCCTTGCAGGTGCTTGTGAGCTTTAGCCACGTGTTCTTGGAAATCCTGCACCTCTCCACGACGGACACCGGTCTTCATTCCATATCGAGGTATACCGATACCTCGACACCGCTCCTCGAGGAACTGACCTCAGAGTTGATCCTCGAACCTAGCATCGATACCATCGAGACCGGATTCAGGATGTCGTAGAAGCCTCAAAATCGGTCGCTTCCCATTTCGACCATATACAAATAGTCCCCGTATTTCTTGGAGTGAAACGACAAGAAACTATTTGAATTTCCAACTCTTGAATGTTTCCATCATTACATCAGTTACGCCATATCGAGTGATTGATGTGACAAAGGGGGACCCCAAAGGTAGCGTCCATACATCCCTTGAAAAGACTTCGAATCGATTACGACAGTTACTGTCTTTTGGCCTCTCATAACGTACATGATGGGCCTCTATAAATACTCCTTCCTTCGATTCTTCTTTTTTACTGCATCTCCAAGCTCTCAAAAGATTTCTTCCTACTTCTCTCTTGTGATCCTCGACTTCTGCAAACGATATCAAGTGACTCTCGGTCAAATACATATGTCATTCTGGCGCATCATTTATATGACCAGATATTTTACGAACATGGTCAAGGGGATGCCTTTTACCCTTGACCACTTGGTTTGAATGTATAGCCCCCGACCCTTTCGTGGTGGCCTGATTAAACTTCAACGTCGGGCCTCGAGAACCTTTTTTGCCTGACGAGGTTAGGGACAGATGATGGATGAGCCGTATTGTCCGAGTTAGGACTTTAGACCTGATTCCGGCGGAAAGGATATTGTTCCCTGAAAAGTGGAACATGAAACATAAGTGCATACGTTAGTTAGACAATTTCCTTTTCCTTAGGATCAATTACTCCACGAACTAACTCCTGTCGTTGATGCAGTTATTGCGATATACCCCGAGGCAGTTAAGGATCTCTCAGGCTGGGTTAACCAGCTAGATTCAATTTGCCCGTATGTCGAGCGTCGTGGCACAATTTGTCAGGGGCTTGATGGGAAGCAAAGAACCATGGAAAGCCTTTATTATTGTCGTAATTTTATTTCTAGGAAGAAACATCACCGGTTACATCCTTGCCCCATGTGTCATATTTTGTATTTGCGCAGGTCTGGGAGAGGCCTCCATGATGAGGGAGGCACCGCCTTAGGAAGAGGATACCTCGAAACCTGACAAAGAGAAGAAGAAAAGAAAGAAGTCTCCGGCTGAGCCTTTGAAATCAAAGAAGGCCAAAGTGAAAGAATCCGAGGTTGATTCAACGACCTTAACTCCCGAAATTTCTGAGAGTCCTCAAATTGGATGCGAGGAAATAATTGATTCCTTGATAGTGCCTGTGGGAGGAGAAAGCATGGACGTCCCACATCTAGCTGAGGCGATGGTTGCCAATTCGGAGGCATCTAAATCGAAATATGACGTGGTTGATGTCCCACCGGAGTCCGAAGAGGCCATCGAAGATGCATTGGGTAATGTTCTCAAGCCGGCTGCTAGCCAAACTACTCCCTGAGTTGGGGTATCCTTGGTAGGGGGGGCGGAGAAGTCTAGTTCTGAGGTTCCTCAAAGGCAAGAGAAGGCCCCAATCGATCCATTCGAGGTCATCGAAGTGAGAGATTCCCCTCCGGAACCATCCTTATTCGAGGTAGCTGCAAGATGCCCAAGATGGAGAATCTACTTAAGCGGGGGCGTCCGCTGAGGACAAAATTATGTTTGAAGGGTTATTTACTATAACCTAGGAGGACCCTGAACTCGACGCCTCATCTGTTTTTAGTGAGGTCAAGAGGCTCTTTGAGCAGGTAATTTTCAGTAAGTTTTGCTCGGGCCCCAGGTCTCTATCTTCCTTACTTTGTTCTTTTCGTGCTTCCAGGCCAAGGTGCTTTATAATCAGACCTTCGCCAAGTTTCAAGCCGAGTTGGCTCACTACGAAGGCGAGTGCAGGAGGCTTGCCTCGGGGGCCAACGAGCTTAGAGCTTGCTTTTCCAAGAAGGAGGAGGAAGTCTGTGACCTTCAGGCTAGCTTAGATGCGGAGTCCCGAGGGAGGACTTGTCTTGTCGAGTAGGTAACATAGTCTCTATTTGTTTCTGTCTGCATATTTACCCAACTTTAGCGTTCTGACATCTACGGGCTGATTTTTACAGTTTGAGAATAAAAATATCGTGATGAAGGAAGAGATCCGAGCCTAAGACACCGAAATTCTCGAACTCAAACGACACGTGAGTGAGATAACCATCGAGAGAGGTACTCTCCAGGAGAAGGTAGACATGGTCGAACATCAGCTTCATGATGTGAGAGTGGAGAATAATAAATACAAAGATCTTTCAGCCGAGTTGGTCGTTGAGCTATCTGCAGCCAGGGCTTAAGCTGAAGTGCTCGTATCCTCGTACAAGGAGGATGTAGTTGCGCAAATGTTCAGGCCAGGAAGGTGTCCAAGGAGGCCGAGTTGCAATTGGCCCGGGCTGTGGAGCATGCCCGATTAAAATCTCGGAGGCAGGCTCTTGAGGATATATATATATGGGTCATCAATCTGGCAACCGAGATCAAGAGGGCGAAGACCCTAGAAGAGGAGGTTGCTTCCTTGCTCACTTCTGAAGGTGAATCGAGCAGTGGCTCGGAAGATGATGGAGATGAAGGCGAAGTCCCCGAGGGGGAAGAGGCCGTTAAAGACCCCGAGGACGGAGCAGGAGCTGATGAAGGCATAACCTCAAAGAGAGCCGTTGAAGGCACAACCCCGATGATAGATTAGGGTTATATTTGTTTTCTCCTTTGTAAGAGCTTTAGACACAAGTCCTGTAAATACGCTCCTTTGATCTTTCAATATATATAACAAGCCTTTAGTTTGTCATCATTTCTCGTTTTTCCTTTGATTTTTGTAATAGATTGCAATGCTCGTTTGTCATTGGTCCAAGATCCGGACTTCAAAACAAACCCTTAGGTTTCTGTTTTTTATGAGCAATTTCACAACGGCCGAAAATTGACCGTTGGGTCGATACTACCTTTAGTACGACTATAGTTTCCCTCGCTAAAGACTTTTTTGAAGCTTTGTATTCGTCCGACTCTTCGACGGTTCGATGAGAACCTCGATTGCGAGTCGTTATGTGACGATAGATGAGCACCTCAGAAGGTTCTGCCTTGTGGCTGAATTATTTTGAAGCCTTTTCATTGTTCGGAGCTGACATGAACATGATCAAAGCTCTCTTTTGCTTATGCCGAGGGTACCCTAATTTAACCGGTTCTTTTCAAAGTATTTTCGAAGTATTTGTGATTATGCAGCAACGGTCGAGCATCCCCGAGTCACGTATTCGGTCGTACCTTGTGACCGTAGTCATCGTATTCGGCCGTAGCCTATCGACCAGAGTCGTTGTGTTTGGCCGTAGCCTTTCAGTCCCCGAGTGAGATAATCTCGGCGTCTATATCGAGGGTATGCCTTTTGAGGGGTCTTACAAGTTCGAATATATAGCCTTGACTTTAATATAGGGATTATGCCTTTTTAAAGGTTTTTCATTTTGGACATGCCTTACTTGAGGTCTTATAGGTTTGATGATTATGCCTTTTTTAAGGTCTTTCATTTTTTATCATGACCGTAGGGCTTACAGATTCGGTCATGCCCGTAGGACTTACAGATTTAGTCACGCCCGTAGAACTTACAGATTCAGTCATGCCCATAGGAATTATAGATTTAGTCACGCCCGTAGGACTTACAGATTTAATCACGCCCGTAGGACTTACAGATTTAGTCACGCCACACAGAGGGCTTTCGGGTTCGAGGTTGCCCACTTGGGGTCTCATGACCTCGAGCCTTGATAGCTCGATGAGGAGACAGTCAACGACAGTCCCCGAAGCATAGAAAGTTTTTGGCTCCAAGGCCGTTCTTTGTAAAATTGGGCTCACGAGCTCGAAGTTTCCAACCCTGAGGTCTTAAGGCTTCGAGTCTCCGACGTCAGTCCCCGAATGTCCGGGAAATTTCTGGCTCTGGAGCCATTTCTTATTATAAAAAATTCTTTGAAAGCACAAAGCTTTGTATAACAGATGCTCCTCTGATTACTTGGTGCAAGTATAAATATTTTCACCGTCGAGGGTTCGGTTATTCTATAACAGTTCATTTGGCCGTTCGGCCCGATACATCATTTTCCTATCGAGGTCCTCTTTTGCTTGCTTCGATTTCTCCGAGGAGGTGATCTCCCGGGGTGATGCCCCTCAGTATTCGAGGTTGACTGAGGAGAAGCCTTGGATACTTGTTTAGTCTTCCTTGGGTAGCATATAAATGTTGCCTCATTAAAAACCTTGCCGGTAAAACCCTTTTTAGGGATAAAACCCGATCGAAGGAAAAGAGTGCAACGCATGCTTTAAAACCCAAAGTACTTTTGGAGTTGGAGGATGTTTCGATGTCTTCCATTGGATATCTGCAAAAGTTTAGTGTGGAGTACACAAATGAAAACAGGAGGGTGGTTCTACCTTAGTAATAATATCGTTTGAGCATTGATATGTTCCAATTGCTCGGAAGCTATTCGCCTTCCATGGTGCCGAGTTTGTAGGACCCTTTGCCGATTACTCTGAGGACACGGTACGGTCCTTCCCAGCTTGGTCCTAGTTTTCTTTCATCGGGATTCCGAGTGTTTAGGGTGACTTTCCTTAGGACTAAGTTCCCGACTCCGAAATGTCGGAGGTTTGTTCTCTTGTTATAGTATCTTTCGATTCTTTATTTTTGGGCGGCCATTCAGAACAGTGACGCTTCTCTCTTCTCAGCATAGTTGGAGGGCTGCAGTCATTGCCTCTTTGAATTTTCGGTAGCGTGTCAGAATCTGGCACTTGGCTCCCCGACCTCGACCGGTATCAAGGCCTCGAACCCATACACTAGAGAGAACGGTGTCTCTCATGTGCTTGATTTTGGAGTTGTCTGATACGCCCATAGGACCTCAGACAACATTTCCCTCCATTTACCTTTCACATTTTCTAACTTCTTTTTCAAGTTTTGAATGATGGTTTTGTTCGTAGATTCGGCCTGGCTGTTTGCACAGGGGTGATAGAGTGTTGACATGATCCTTTTGATCTTATGGTCCTCGAAGAACTTTGTTACTTTGCTTCCGATGAACTACTTTTCGTTGTTGCAGGTTATCTCGGAGGGGATCCCAAATCAGCACAGGATATGGTCCCATATGAAGTTAATGACTTCTTTTTATCATATCTTCTCGAAGGCCTGCACTTCCACCCATTTTGAGAAATAGTCAGTCATAAATAAAATAAATCTAGTTTTACCTGATGTCGTTGGTAGGGGTCCGATGATGTCCATACCCCACTTCATGAATGGCCACAGTGACAAGACTGAATGCAGTTGTTCATCGGGTTGGTGAATCATGGGTGCAAATCTTTGGCATTTGTCGCATTTCTGGACAAATTCCTTGGCGTAATTTTCCATGATGTCCCAATAATAACCTACTCTGATCACCTTTCGGACTAGAGAATCAGCGCCAGAGTGATTTCCGCAAGTACCCTCATGGATTTCTCGGAGTACGTAATTTGTGTCACCCGGTCACAGGCATACGACCAGAGGCTTGTCGAAGGTCCTTCTATATAGAGTTCCATTTTCGTCGAGTGAGAATCGAGTTGCTTTGGTTCGCAGGGCCCTCGACTCTTTTGGATCCGCGGGTAACTTCCCACTTCCCAGATAGCCGATATATTTATTTCTCTAATTCCATGTCAGTATAGTGGAGTTGATTTTGGCATGACCTTCCTCGATCATTGATTTGGATAGCTGGACAACGACCCTGGGAAGTATGTCATCTTCTTCGACGGATGATCCCAGATTTGCGAGGGCATCGACCTCGATATTTTGCTCTCGAGGTATGTGGGTCAGGGTCCACTCTTTGAAATGATGCAATGTGACTTGAATTTTGTCTAAGTACCTTTGCATCATGTCTTCTCGAACCTCGAAGCTTCTATTTACCTGGTTCACTACCAAGAGGGAATCACATTTCGCTTCGATTATTTCGGCTCCTAGTTCTTTGGACAATTCCAGACCTGCAATCATAGCCTCATACTCGGCTTCGTTGTTATACAATTTTGCAGTTTTTATAGATTGTCTAATCATGCCGCCCGTAGGTGGTTTTAGAGCTATGCCGAGCCCAGACCCTTTCACGTTCGAGGCATCGTCGGTGAATAGGGTCCACACCCCCGAATATATGCATGTTTTTAGCAAAAGTTCTTTCTCTACTTCGGGCACTAGGGCGGGCGTAAAGCCAGCCATGAAATTCGCCAAAATTTGGGATTTAATAGTCGTTCGGAGCTGATGTTCGATATCATACCCCCCGAGTTCGATGGCCCATTTGGACAGTCGGCCTGATAAGTCGGGTTTATGCAATATGCTTTGAAGGGGGTACGTCGTTAAAACACAAATACGGTTGCATTGAAAATAAGGCTTTAACTTTCGAGATGCACTAATTAATGCAAGAGCTAATTTTTCTAGAAGAGGGTACATAGTTTCGGCATCGCCCAAGGTCCGACTCACATAGTAGACGCGGAATTGCGTACCTTGTTCTTCTCGAACAAACACACCACTTATTGTTACCTCAGACACGGCCAGATATAGATACAGTGTTTCATTCTCCTTTGAGGTGTGGAGTAAATGTGGGCTTGATAGATATCGCTTCAACTCCTCTAAAGCATGTTGGCACTCCGTAGTCCATTCGAAGTTGTTTTTCTTTTTGATCAAGGAGAATAAATGATGACTCTTATCCGATGACCTCAATATGAATCGGCCCAAGGCTGATATCCGCTCGGTCAGCCGCTGCACGGCCTTCACGTTATTTACCAATGTGATCTCCTCGATGGCTTTGCTTTTGTCGGGGTTGATCTCAATCCCCCTGTTTGACACCATGAAGCCTAAAATTTTGCCCGAACCCACCCCTAAGGTACACTTCTCAGGGTTGAGTTTCATGTTGTAGCTTCTGAGAATGTCAAACGTCTCCTGCAAATGAGTCAAATGGTCCTCTGCGCGCAGGGACTTAACTAGCATATCGTCAATGTATACTTCCATGGATTTGCCTATTTGATGTTCAAACATTTTATTAACTAGTCGATGGTACGTGGGTCCCATATTTTTAGCCCGAAGGGCATCACGTTGTAGCATTACGTACCATACTTCATGATGAACGAAGTATTTTCCCTATCCTCGGGGTTCATCTGAATTTGATTATACCTTGAGTAGGCGTCGAGAAAGGTTAGGATCTCGTGGCCGGCCGCAACATCAATCAGGCGATCGATATTAGGCAACGGGAATGAATCCTTAGGGCATGCTCTATTTAAATCTTTATAATCTACACGTATTCTTAGCTTATTCCCCTTTTTGGGGACTACCACCACATTGGCCAACCAATCGGGTGTTTTACCTCCCTAATAGACCCTATTTTGAGGAGCTTTGTTACCTCGTCCTTGATGAATGCATGTTTTACCTCGGAATCAGATCTTCTTTTTTGCTTTACCAGTTTGAACTTGGGATCGACGCTCAGTCGATGGGTGGTTATTTCCGGCGGGATCCCTGTCATGTCTAAATGGGACCAACAAAGCAGTCGATGTTATTAATAAGAAATTGAATGAATTTTCTCCTGAGTTCGGGAGTTAGTCCCATTCCCAAGTATACCTTTTGATCCGGGAGATGTTCGACCAGAACAGCCTGCTCCAGTTTTTCAACCGTTGATTTAGTTGCATCTGATTCTTCGGGGACAATGAAGTTTCGGGGGACTAGGAAGTCTTCCTCGTCGTCCTCGGGGATCTGTTTGCCTTCAGGCTCCTCCCAGGTGGAGGGTGTGGATGTTGGTGCCGCTTTGTGAACCGCGAACATCTCCCTTGTCGCATGTTGCTCCCCATATACTATCTTTATACCGTCTTTTGTTGGAAATTTCATCATTTGATGAAGAGTTGATGGAATTGCCCTCATGTTGTGTATCCATGGCCTCCTAAGCAACGCATTGTATCTCGTGTCACCTTCAATGAAATGAAATTTGGTATTTTGAACCGTACCGGACATGTTTACCGGGAGGATGATCTCACCCTTTGTTGCTTCGCTTGCCATATTGAACCCATTGAGGACTCGTGAGGTAGGTACGATCTGATCGAGCAGTCTGATCTGCTCCACCACCTCCGACCTGATTATGTTGGCCGAACTACCTGGATCCACGAGTACACGTTTAATTTTAATGTTATTCAAGAGAAAAGAAATTACCAGTGCATCGTTATGTGGCTGAGACAAGGTCTCGAAATCCTCTTCACTTAATGCAAGGGTGCCTTCGGATATGCGGCCCCGAATTTGCCCTGCTGTTGCAGCGAATATTTTTGTCCGCTTGATCACGGGGCCTTGAGGAACGTCGATCCCTCCGATGATCATATGAACGTCGAGCTATTTTTCTTCCCTGAAAGTGATTTACAACTCGGCCGCAGATGAATTCCTGGAGGTACCCTTTGCTAACTAGTCGGGTTGCATCCTCCCAGAGTTGTCTGCAATCTTCGGTCCTATGGTTGTGTGTACCGTGAAACTCGCACACTAGGTTAGGGTTCCTTTGCTAAGGGTCTGATAGTATGGGCTTTGGCTACCTAGTGTCTTTGATTTCACCCATGGCCGATACGATGTCTGAAATGCCAATGCTGAAGTAGTATTTGGACGATCGGGGAACCTCCGTCGACTCTGTGCGCCTGCTGAACCTAGATTTGTTCACTAGTCCTTGAGGATTCCGACCTTGATTCGTCCTTCGACCGATTCGAGGCGCGTCGCTTTTTATGGTGCTTCTTTGATTCACGGCGTAAAGTCGATATCTTTCCTTACATGGCCTCGGTTCTCTCTTTGGGAACCTTTACTCTATCCTTTCCGTTAGGCCATTGAGCTCCCTTTGAGCGAGGGTTCCCCGTGCCTCATGCTGGACCTCTCGGCACGCGCTCCTGTCAATGTGGGAGTTGATATCGTCATGTCGAGCATCGCACGAGTCCACGTCCAAGGGGGGTAGCTCTGGTGCGCTCTCAGGGTTTTGCAATGGTACACTAGCACCTAAAACAGTTGCACCATTATCTCTGTGGTCCTTAGAGCCGTTGTTCTCATGTGCATTTACTGAGTTAGACATTTTGACCTAAAATCAAAGATTCTTGGACAAGAAAAAGTTTGAAGAATATCTTGTGATTTTTAGTAAACCAGCACTAAAACAACCACTATTATTTTTAGCCCCACGGTGGGCGCCAAACTGTTTACCTTGAAAATGGTAATTACAATTAAATTTGATTATGAGGTTCTAAAAATATGTGATTTATTTTAATGCTAGTTGTTAAGCAATAGATGCTAAATGTGACTTAAAGTGACAAGATAAGAGTGATATAAAATCGGAATAGGCAAACCAGGCTGCCTCAAGACGAGGGTCGCGAGCTGGCGGATATAAGTCCTCGAGGTCGAGGCTCGGGGCTAGTGGTGAAGAATCGATGAAGCTATAACAGTTCTATGGGCCTTGAAGAAGGCTATTTATGATCAATGATGAGTAATAAATGAAGAACAATAAATGAAATGCAATAAATGTAAGTAATAAATCAGTAAAGAGGCGATAGAGGATGTTTGAGTTAGAGAGCAGAGAATGTTCTTGTATTTAATATCATGTGTGAAAAAAATGATAAGGGTCCCCTTTATATAGGAGGGGAATCCCAACATAGTACATAAACATTTATTATAAAGGAGAATAGTTGGTACAACTATTTAAATGTCAGGTACGGACTTGTACTACCCTTGCAGGTGCTTGTCAGCTATAGCCACGTGTTCTTGGAAATCCCGCACCTCTCCACGACGGACACCAGTCTTCATTACATCTCGAGGTATACCGATACCCCGGCACCTCTCCTCGAGGAACTGACCTCAGAGCTGGTCCTCGAACCTAGCATCGATACCGTCGAGACCGGACTCAGGACCTCGTAGAAGCCTCAAAATCGGTCGTTCCTGATTTCGACCGTATATAGTTCTATAATTGTAAGAACTGAGACGGTGATGGGAAATCGTGAGTTACAATTATTCAACTTGTAGTGGACTGTTTTGTGGGTTGTTTTGCGTTGTTGCTGGATTACTGTTTTATGTAGTTTTAGGAGAAAGAGTGTGGAGAAATACCACATAAATGCGTGATGGTGGGTTGTTGTTCGTCGTAACATTTTTCGGGTTGATTGCACTACTATGATGGTCGTTTTGCGTATGAAGAGATTGGGGGTGTTGGGCTGTTTTGTGGTATTTTGTGATGGATATAAGGTTGGAAAATTATGTATATATGTTGTTATTCTTGTGTTCTTGTGTTGTTGGTATTATCTCGAATTGGAGGAAGCAAATATTATTGGGGAGATGCTGCGCGTTTTAATATAAAATAAGCATGTTGTTCGTTGTGTGATAATTGTACCTTTCGTAACTTAATGATAATAATATGTCGTTGTTGTAGGTTAAGGTGCAAGAGACGAGTTCAACGTGGTTACTAGAAAGATTTTGATAAGGTATGTTAAGGGTAAATATTTTCTTCATTTTGTCAAGGTCTGGTAACTACATGCGTTTCATAACGAGACATAAAGAGAAGTTCGTACTCCTGAATTTATGTACATTATCCTACTCTCATAAGTTACAGTATTCTCCCTTACCATCACTTTATATTCAGTTAAGTATTGCGTTCTTCTAGTAAAGAGAGCAGAAGATGTGTGTGTGTATATATATATATATATATATATATATAGAGAGAGAGAGAGAGAGAGAGAGTATTACAGTATTATCACCACCATCGCGCTATAATTGGTGGGCAGGACCCTGTTGGGCAACCTAGATGGTAAGTTATATACCGAGCCTACTGTAGCCGAACGCCTATGAGCTAGACAAGAATGGCTGACACTGAGCCTAGTATGGCCAAATGCCTATGAGAGATCCTACTACGGGCGAGTAGTTACATGTACCGAGCATTATGGGGCCATACAACTTACTTATTATACTGAGAGAGTTGAGTTAGTACTAGCAGGTAAGTTGTAACGACCTGACCGGTCGTTTTGAGAGTTATAGCCTCGATCCCCTATTTACTACTTCTCCCGTATCTTTTTATGCTATGTGTCTTGCGAGGAGGTGTTGGTTATGGTATCGGAGTGCTTTGGGTCACTTAATCACTAAATAGAAGCTTAAGTATTAGGATTTAGACCGTAGTCGGAACTATGTGAAGACGACTCCAGAATGGAGTTCCGTCGGTTTCGTTAGTTGCGTTGAGCGAATTTGGACTTAGGGGCGTGTACAAATTATGTTTTGGATGTTTGTAGCTCATTTAGGCTTGAAATGGAGAAAGTCAAAGTTTTGGAGATTTTGATCGGTAGTGGACTTTTTGATATATGTGTCAAATTTCGATTCCAGAAGTTGGAGTAGGTCCGTAAGGTTGAATATGACTTGTGTGCAAAATTTGGGGTCAACCGGATGTGGTTTGGTAGGTTTCGGCATTAGTTGTAGAAATTAGAAGTTTCTAGTTCTTTAAGTTTGAATTTGAGGATGATTCGTGATTTTAGCGTTGTATGATGTGATTTGAGGGCTCGACTAAGCTGGTATGGTGTTTTAGGACTGATAGATATGTTTGGTTGAGGTCACGGGGGCCTCGGGTGAGTTTCAGATGCTTAACGGATCATTTTGGACTTGTGGAAGATAGCAGATTTTCTGGTGTTTTGTTGCAGACTTTTTCTTCATCGCGTTCGCGAGGGAGGTCTCGCAATCGCGTAAGGCATCTGAGAGACCGGCTGAATTTGTTCTTCGCGTTCGCGAATATGGGGATGCGATCATGTAAGTTGGTCAGGTTGTGCATCGCGAACGTGTGGGCTAGGCCGTGTTCGCGCAGAGGAAGTAAAGCGGCAGCGGAATCCAAGTGTTGTGCTTCATGAACGCGTGAGGTTGTTCGCGATCGCGTAAGTATGAGAGACAGTGAATCGTGTGAGCGTGGAGTTTTACGCGTTCACGTAGGGTTAAAATCCGGGGCAGCGAAGTTATGCTTCGCGATCGCGGTTAAGAAATCATTGGGCAATATTAAACATTTCAAAAATGATGGTTGGCCATTTTTATCAAAACTTGAGTTTAGAGCTCGAATTTGGACGGGTTTTTGGAGGGATTTTCAGAGACATCGATTAGGTAATGATTTTATACTTGATTTTGGTTTTATCCCACTAATATATCATTAATTTCATCATTTAATTTTGGATTTAGATTGAAAATTTTGGGAAAATGGGAACAAGTTATTCAACTAAGACTTTGGGTTTTGATTGGGATTTTGACATTGGATTTGGATAATTTTGGTACGAGTGAACTCGTGAGTGAACGTGTCTTCATATTTTGTGACTTTTGCCCGATTCCGAGACGTGGGCCCGAGAGGCTTATTTCCTAAATTCTCGCTTTAGCTTAGGTTTCATTGACTATATTAGTTTCTTATAACTATATTTATGTATGTAATTGATTTTGGCTAGATTTGAGCCATTCTGAGCCGATATTCGTGGGAAGAACATTGCTACCGTTTGATTTAGCTTGGTTCGATGTAAGTGGCATGCCTAACCTTGTGTGGGGAAACCCCCTTAGATTTGGTACTGATATTGCTATGTGAGCGCCGTGTACGTGAGGTGACGAGTACATACACGGGCTCTTTGTTGAAAAAACTATTTTTTTACTGAGTAATTTCCTGTTTTCACCTTAATTGAATATACTAGCATGCGTAGTTACCCTGTTAGCCTAAAATAACATGCCTACGTGCATTAATTTCTTAATTGAACTCTTTGCAGCATGCCTATTGAATTCCTTCTTCTTTTTCCCGACATGTACTTAATCTAGACTGTATATTCTGTTGTTGTACTTATCGTTTGTAATTGATTATGTTGTGTATTTACTTTGGGTCTACGGGACGGTATCTCGGGAGATCCCCCATGCATATTTACTTTTGGGACTACAAGATGTGTCATGGGAGATTCCCCTACACATTTACTTTTGAGACTACGAGGCGGTACCTCGGGAGTTCTCTCTGCATATTTATTTTTGAGACTACGAGGAGGTACCTCGGGATTTCTCCCTGCATATTTATTTTTGGGACTACGAGACGGTATCTCGGAAGATCTCCTGTTGCTTATTTCCGTGTATTGTTCTGTTATTTCTCTGAGTTTTCCTTTGTTGAACTCTAGTATCATGTTGTATTGCTTTATTCTCCTGTTTTTATTATTATATACCAGTGGGCCTGACCTAACCTCGTCACTACTCGACTGATGTTAGGCTCGACACTTACTGGGTACCAATTATGGTGTACTCATGCTTCTCTTATGCACATGTTTAGTGTGCAAATTCAGGTGCTCGTCATCAGCCGCATTATCCGTGAGTTCGAGGTAGTTGTTTGGAGAGTTCAAGGTATATATGCCGCGTCCGCAGAACTCGGAGTCCCCTTCTATTCTTTCCCCTATCAAACACTTTATGTATTTGTTTTTACTAGACTCCGGTGTATAGAGATGTTACTTCCTTTTTGTATCTTGTGACTCATGATATTCTGGATTTTGGGAAAAATTGTGTAAGTTAGTTTGGTTATTGTACATGTCGAGCTGCATCGTTTTTGATTATTTAGTATCTATTGTAGTTAAAAGTTAAACTTTGGTTCCGTTATTGGTATTTTTTGTTGTTAGGCTTACCTAGTCGCAGAGACTAGGTGCCGTCACGACGTGTTCGGAGGGTTTTTTGGGTAGATACTCTATTTCCTTACGTACTCGATACATATTTTCGTACTGGCGTCCCTTTTCTGGGACACTGGATTTCATGTATGCATCTTCAGGTAGACAAACAGGTAGACCTCCTCAATAGGTGTTATTCGAGTTCAGTTTGATCGGTAAGCTCCATGTCCTTCGGAGTTGTCGGGTCTAGGGTTTTGAGTATATATATATGCTATGGGTAAGTATGGGCCTTGTTCCGACTACAATACATCGATCAGTAGAGGCTTGTCGACATATCATGTCAGTCAGTGCATCATGTTGAGCTTGTAGGCTTTGTATGTATATCTTTTTTGGTTTGACAGTTTTAGTAGTTATGACGACCTTGTCGGTCCAACTTATATTGATATTCAGTTAGAGCTAGTCTCCGTTCAGTTTTATATTTTTCCCACAAATTGTCTTGCTATGTGGGCATAAGGCCAAAGTATGGCATTGTATGTTCAGAGTCCCTCAGTCTCAAGCTGGTACGCTCGGTTAAGTGAGGCACCGGGTGCCGATCACGCCTCTCCAGGTTTGGGGCATGACACACACACACACACACACACACACACATATATATATATATATATATATGTATATGTATATATATATATATATATGTATGTATGTATATATGTATACAACTATAACTAAAATGCATAAGAAATAATAAATAAAGTGCATAATTTACCATGATACACATATTAATTAGTGTATAGTTTTATTGGATTTGAAAAATGATTTGGAATGAATAATTAATGCTAAGGGCAAAACATGATAAATAAATTATTTTTCTCTTGATATGCGAAAAGTGACAAGTATAGAATACTTGACAACTAAAAGTAAACAGAGAAATTCTATATTATACCTTTAGGGGTCGTTTGGTATGAGGTATAAGAAGGTATAAAAGTGGTATAGAAATTTAATACCACCTTAATACCATGTTTGGTTAGCAAATCAAGTATAAGTTATCCTGGTGTTAATTTTAACACTGGGATAACTTATACCTTATAGAAGGTGGGGTAATTATCACCGGTATAACTTATACCTTATTCTTAGAAATTATGCAATTGTCATTCTTAATACAACATACCAAACAATGAATAAGCAACAATCCCAACATAACTAATCCCAACTTAACTTATCCTAATATAACTTATACCGGTATAAATCGTATTCCAACCAAACGATCCCTTATAGACTATTTATAATTAAATGGTTGGATGTGAGTTAGGGGTCGTTTTATATGAGGTATAATGAGGTATAATGTTGGTATAAAAATTTAATACCACCTTAATACTTCGTTTGGTTAGCAAACCAGGTATAAGTTATCCCAGGATTTAAATTAACACCGGGATAACTTATACCTTATAGAAGGTGGGGTAATCAACACCGGTATAACTTATACATTCTTCTTACAAATTATGCAACTATCAAATTTAATACAACATACCAAAGAATGGATAAAAAATAATCTCAACATAACTTATACCAGTATAACTTATTCCGGTATAAATTTTATTCAAATCAAACGACCCCTTACATTGTGACACAAATTGAGAAAGAGAAAAGGTCTTTCTTTACCTTCTCTCTCCTCTTCTTGCCCAGAAATTTGAAGTACTAATATTAGAAATGTGACAAAGACATGTTAATACTTAGGTGCACCCAACTTAGCCAACTGTCTACCAATGACCTCTAAAGCCAACCCCTTAAGTCAGAAACAAACTTACTCCTTCACTGACTTCTGTTTGAAACCCTCTCTAAAACCCCATTAAAATAATATTATTTCTATGTCAAAAAGAAAGGTGTCTGTATCTACTGACTCTTACTCCTTTACTTTAATTCAAAAATCAAGAAAAGCTCAAATTTTTCTATTTCATTGCACTTTTGTCCTTACCTTCCCTCTTCTCTTTCCTCTCTCTCACTTCAAATCTAGGGTTTCATTTTTCTTTTTCTTTTTCTTTTTCTTTTTCATCTTTGTTTTGCTAAAGAGCTGTTTGTCAACACTTGGGGTTCTCTTATAGAGTTTTAGATTTTAGCCATTTTTCAGTCTTGAGCTTTAATGTGTGATTTTTTGAAGTTCTTTTAGTTCAAGATTCAGTGTTTAGCTTCTTCTTTTTTCCACTAAAAACTACAACTTGGGTTGTCTTTTAAAGTTTTAGATTTTTCAGTCTTGATTTTTAATATGTGATCTTTTTTTTAGTTCTTTTAGTTCAAGATTCAATCTTTAGCATTTTTTAACTGTTTTCTTTCCCTTGTTTGTGGTTCTTTCTTTACTGGAAAGTCCAACATTTCCCTTTATTTTTCTTGTTTTTATCTTTGTAGTCCATTTCTAAAATACCCCACTTAAGCGCTTGTCAGGTTTTTATGCTTCAATCTTTTTTGTATATAGAAGCAAAAAGAATCAGTTTTTAGTGAGTAAAGTTATGTTGTTTTTAAGATCTTTATTTTGGTTGAAATTTTGAGTTGTAGTGTTAGTATTTTTGTCTAATTTATATTAAACTTTCAATCTTTTTTGAGTATAGAAGCAAAAAGAATCAATTTCTAAGTTGTGAAAATTTTAGTGAGTAAATGCATGGATGGAAGGGAAGGGATGGTGTTATCTGGGGGTGGTGGTTATTATCTCAATAGAGGGATTAGTGGGTCTAATTCAGGGTCTGTGGGACCCACAGGGGTAGTACCTGTACCACCTGGTTACAATGTAGTTCAGTCCAATGTAGGAGGAGGTGGTAGTACATACCAAGTTGTTGAGAATCCATCACCTAATAATTTTGCTCCTCATGGTATTAATATGAGTGTTGTAGCCTCTAGTGTTTCACCTAGTGATCCAGTGAAAAAGAAGAGAGGCAGGCCAAGGAAGTATGGTCCTGATGGAGGGGCAAAAATGTCTTTAGGACTATCACCCTTGTCATCTAGTCCTTCAACTGGCTCTATTACTCCGGGGCCGAAGCGCGCTAAGGGCCGACCTCCTGGAAGTGGATGGAAGCAACAATTGGCTCCACTTGGTAAGTTTTAAGTTGGTTGAACTTAATGAATTATGACATTCTTTTAATGTTGTGTGGATTGATGAGTTAGGAGTTTGTTTGAACTCTATTTTGTACTTATTTGTCAAAAGTGTGGTGTAAAGATGATGTATAACTTTTGCATTACATTGGGAATGAGATGATATAATTTCATATTTTGTATTTACGAGCTTCATTATCACTTGTCTCTTAGCCGAAGGTCTCCCGAAAACAGCCTCTCCACCCCTTCGCGGAGGGGGTAAGGTCTACGTACATTCTACCGTCCCCAAACTCAACTAGTGGGATTCTACTTGGTTGTTGTTGTTGATCATCTATCAACATGTGATGTGACTAAGCTTCCCCTGGGCCGAGGGTCCATCGGAAACAGTCTCTCTACCTTCCTGCGTTAGGGGTAAGGCTACGTACACACTACCCTCCCCGGATTCCACTGTGGGATTACATTGGGTTTGTTGTTATTGTTGTTATTGTTGTTGTTGCTGCCGCGCTTCATTATCACCTAATTGTTACTCCCTCCGTTCCAGTTTATGTGATGGTGTTTGATTGCGCATAGAGTTTAAGAAAGAAAGGAAAAACCTTTGAAACTTGCAATTTAAAATGAGTCATGATATTTGTATAGCTATAAATCATCTTACTAAGGGTGAAATGGATCTTTTAAAGTGAAATTGTTACTAAATACAAAAAAGTGTCATTCTTTTTGGAACTGACTATGATGAAAAGAGTGTCGCATAAATTGAGACGATGGGAGTATGAGTTTTGGGGTTTGAGTTTTTGTGTGTCTAATCTATGGTATATGGTGCTTTTGCCACTAAGAACTAGGGGTTACAACCTGAAACTTGTTTACATTTTAAAAACAGAACATACTCTTATGAGGAATCCAAACTCAGTTTGACGCCCATCTTATTATTATTATTGTTGTTGTTTGTTGTTGTAACATCCCGGAGAAGCAATACTCTATTTGACTTCCCCCCTTCGTTCATAAATTATGTTTTGCTTTTATTATGATTATCTTTTTCTGATAGGGCTGGTGGGCGGCAACACTTCTCACTTAGTATTCTTAATTCCGGAACTTGGCCGATTAATTTGTCCAATTGTAGTACTAGTAATTCGGAAAATGTCCCATTAATTAAATTTTAGTTCTGAAGAGAAATTGCTTGCTGCAGGTGAATGGATGAATAATTCAGCTGGATTGGCTTTCACCCCTCATGTTTTACACATCAATGTAGGAGAGGTAATGTCATCCCTCATTTGTTAAAGTAGTTTTACCTATTTTACTTTGTTGATTTGTACATTTGAAATCATACTAGCATAAATTAGGTGCATAAATGACATCCAAGGGTGTGGCCTAGTGGCCAATGAAGTGAGTGAGAACCATGTGAGGTCTCAGGTTCTCCAAGCGGAGGCAAAATACACTAGGGGATTTCCTCCCATCTATTCAAGCCTTGATGGATAGAGTTACCTGGTATTTGTTGCTGGTGGGAGGTGGCAGGTATCCCGTAAAATTAGTCGAGGTGCGGGCAAGCTGGCTCGAACACCACGGTTACAACAACAACAACGACCCCGTAAAATCCCACCAGTGAGGTCCGGGGAGGGTAGAGTGTACGCAGACCTTACCCCTACTCCGGAGGGGCTAGAGAGGCTAGAGGCTATTTCCGGGAGACCCTCGGCTCATAAACACTAGATCTTACTAGGAAAAAAAAACATGAAAATATGATAGCAGCTTATGTCATTGTATGCTAAAAACATACCTGTGCCCGTATCATAATCAGCCAAAATTTTTGCAGCCTATTCTATTTTTGTATGATGCAAAATGTTCTTGCTTGTTTTGCCTGTTCTATATAGGCAATGGGATAAGATCGTATTTTAATGTCTGCAGGATGTTGCGGCAAAATTACTGGCATTTGCAGAACAGAGGCCGAGGGCTTTATGTGTCTTAACAGCTAATGGTGCAGTTTCTGCTGTAACATTACGGCCTCCTGCAAGTTCTGGTTCTACTGTCACTTATGAGGTTAGAGTGCCGTTTATTAATTTATACGTAATTTATTTGGTATTGGGACTTTCAAAAGCTTCCTTTCAGCCAAATTGTTGATCTTCAACCCGTCGATTGTCAAAACAGAATATACCCTTGATTACTTATTGGTGTTTGTGTAGTGCTACAGTTAGCTTGCAGATCTTTATTAGAAGTGTTGTTTGTGTAATGGGGATTAATTAAGAAAATCTATTAAGGCGATCATGAATACGGTCATTGATGATGAAAAGGCTAGTGTTGATTTTGTATTATTTGTTGTGCAACTGCTTAATTGTAACATCTTAATAACATGTACACCATATCAAGTGAAGAACTTTTGCGTATTTTTGTAAATCGTGGAGTTCTTACCTTAAAATTTTATCCTTGTCTGTTAGTAATTGTTAATCCTAAATAGCATATGGTAAACTTTGACGCTAAATCAGAGTTTCTTGACCTCTCACCTTTTCTGAGCACTGTTGGTGGAGGAATAGTGTTCAGAATGGAGGCTAAGTCTGAATGTTGCTCTGCACCGGTGAAGAGCCTTGGCTAATATCGGTGTTATATCAACCCGTCTTTCTAAGGCAGAACCTTTTGGTGAACTCAAATGCTCTAGGGTTAGAGGTCAACGATTTTTACTTAGAGAGTATCCCTTCCTGATACTCCTTCACGACCCTACTATACGCATTGACATCATCGTCACCAAGGTAGCATAGGCCTTATCCCGCTTCTGGGATAAACACGTTCCGCTGCCAGCCACACCACCATGCGATGAGAGACAAACAAGAGGGGCCGAGAAGATTAGAACAATCTTATTTATCCCTCGATTTTTTTTCATACATACTGAAATTGTCGTATTAATGCCGGATAAGTAAGTTGTGCCAATAGAAATGCATGTCAGTAACAGTTCAGGCAAAGCTTATATAAGAAAACGAGCATTTCATATGGTCAAGTGTTGATTAAACCCCCTAGGACACGATCTAGAAGATAGTAATAATTTTTCTAACATGGCAATGTCATTTCCGATATTCATAATTTCTCTATCTCAGACATATCCCTAACCACAATTAGATAGTGGTGTTTAATAACATGAAAACTTTGGTCAAAAGTTACATGTATAAAAAGATAAAATAAAGTGACACCTCTGACCCTTAATATTTGACATAGCAATGTATGTTCTCTGTTAATACCATAACAATTTATTCCTATGGTAATGCTTTCCATAACTTGGCTAAAGTGCCCATAATCAGGTTTCAGGTTCTCTTGATCAACATTTAAAACGTATTTTGTATTTTCGATTAGTTGAAAAAAGTAAATAACAATTAACCTTACAAATATATTTTCTAACAACAACAACAACCCAGTAAAATTCCACCAGTGGGGTTTGGGGAGGGTAGAGTGTACGCAGACCTTACCCCAACCCTAGAGGGGGCAGAGAGGTTGTTTCCGGGAGACCCTCGGCTTAGAGACAATAGATCTGTGACAACAGGACCCAAAAAATAATATCAGCATCGTGAGAGACATCAAATAAATGAGTTTTTCTAAGATGTTATAAAAACACTTTTAATCATATGCTGAAGCATATTGACAATCCATAGAGCATACTTAGGTTGAGACACGTAACAAGAGAGAGTGCCATTTGCCTAAAGGTAACCAAAATGGTAAGAATCCCGATAAGTGAATCTGCATTTGTTTTCTTCTGTCCTTTTCTCCAGCCTTTTCGTGTCGTCTTCTCGTAGCTTCTTTTTTCCCTTATGGGACATTCCCTTATAGAAGCTTCTGGAGATGACAGATCTTGTTCTTGATATCCTTTGTGGTTGCTTCATTACTTAATTTTTGGGTGGCTACATGCTAAAGTGCAACAACAACAACCCTGTAAAATCCCACCACTGGGGTCTGGGGAGGGTAGAGTGTATGCAGACCTTACCCCTACCCCAGAGGGGGTAGAGAGGCTGTTTTCGGGAGATCCTTGGCTCAGAGACTGGCTACATGCTAAAGTGATGAAGCAAAAAAAAAAAAAATGGAAGGAGAAGATGAACATATTGCTTGGTGCGACGATGTTTAATATCTAGTAGTTGATCTACTAGAGTGGTATATATGTCTATAGTATGTTAGTATCTATATATAATATAAAGCCGGGTTAGAGTAGGTGACGTGGCACCTTTCTATGGCCAACAAACACTTTTTCCTCACATTTTTGCTGTTTGTTCTTTTTTCTCAAAAGTGTGGGTAAAATAGATAAATGTGTTTGCTGGCCATAGAGAGGTGCCACATCACCTACTCTACGACCAACTTTATATTAGATATAAATACTATGTAGACATATATATCACACAGTAGGTCAACTACTACATATCAAACCTCGTCGCAGGGAACTTTTAACTGTTTGAGGCACGGTACATGTTCGGTAAGGATACTTTAGAATCGCTCAGCAATTAGGTGACGAAGTGTTTATATATTTTAAGTAAAGAAACATATCTGTAGAAAGTAGAAACAATTAACCATCAACATTGTAAAAAGTATAACACCTTGTTTTTAAGAGTATTTAGATTGTTTATTATCATTGACTGCTATAATTTACATTTCTTTTCAATTATAATGCTGCTTAATATTGCCAGATAATGTTGATGTAGCGTTCGGAAACGACTAACAATTCTACTGCAGACCTTTTTGTTTATGCATAATTCTTGTACTTGAGATGAAAATCAGCTAATGTGTGAAAGTTTTTCTTCAATAAAATTTAAAACCTATGGACCAGGTGTTTGTCTTTTGATGGACCACCTTTAGTAATCTTATGCTTCAAATGATATTGGACTTCTATTTTTGATAACCAATAAATCCTCAAGGACCAGTTGGTGCACGGTTCAATACTTGGTCGATAATGATCTAGTCATCCTATAAATCTTAAGTTTGGTGTTCTTGTTACCCTTTGCCAGTGCGCAAGTCAGTTACTCATTTCGTTGGGAGTCTTTTGTCCCCTGCAGAGTGAAACTTGTGCGTTGATTAAACTGAGATTTGAATGTTCTTCATGTTGTGCAGGGTCGTTTTGAGATACTATGCTTGTCTGGCTCGTACTTGGTCTCTGAAAGTGGTGGCCCACGTGATCGCACGGGTGGTATAAGTATCTCGGTTAGTAGCCCTGATGGGCAAGTACTTGGTGGTGCCATTGGTGGTAGGCTCATTGCGGCCAGCCCTGTACAGGTATTGTTTTGATTCTTGTGAATATTTTCCATTTGAGAGGTCGGGTTTGATTTCACTGCAGCATTTAAGAGGCCTCCATTTTTTAAACTTCATGGGTTTAAATATATATGAACTTCTCCCTTCTCAGAAAAATATTCATGAACTTTTCTTAAAACAGGGAATGACCCTTGTGGTCGTCCGGCCCTTCCCCAGACCCCGCGCATAGCGGGAGCTTAGTGCACGGGGCTGCCTTTTTCCCCCTTAAAACAGGGCAATGTAAATGTATATCGTGTTCAATCCATTTCCACCGCGTACTGAAATGTATCAAGATTGGACCAAAATTTTCAATTCTGATCAAATTAAGTTCAGATTACGGAATTATCAAACAAGAATTTAAAAATTGATCGTGAAGTTGCTCTTGTTATACTAAACTTGCTCTTATCGTATTTGGATTCTATGAGTCTATGAGTCTCTACACGCCACCCACTTGTGGAAATTCATTGGGTTTTTTGGTGTTTTTGTTGAGTCCCGTACACGCTACCTCTGACGTGGTGATCAAATACTTAAATTTTGTTTACAGGTGGTTGTATGCAGCTTTGTATATGGTCCAAAGGTAAAGAGCAAACAAGAAACCAGTACCAAAGGCGAGAACGGGTCTGCTGAAAAGCCATCCACACCGATTAATCCTACTGTGAATCAAGATCCAACTTCAAATTCAGCAACCGGCGTTTGGCCGCCGAGTTCAAGGCCTGAGCTAAGAAATTCCTTGCCGGAGATCGACCTAACGCGCGGATGATGATAATTTTGCTTCAATGGACACATGAGGGGGTTTGTATATATGTGCTGTTGTTGTAAATGAAACGCGCGACGGGAGATCAGCTCAACCATTTAATTAGCTGCCCATTAGTAGATTGATGGATTGTGCTAACAAAACTCATGTAACAAAAGTATCCTTTTTAGGTTCTTTAAAGTAGCAATGGTAGAAGTTGGTTTTGGTTGGAAGTAGATTTGTAATATTGCTATCTTTAGAAGGTCAAGTGTGATGGACCATTTTATTTTAGGTAGATTTGTAATATTGACTATTTTCTGCTTTTTGGCTTTAGGTATTCAGTATTCGAAATTCACTAATCCGATTAATTCATGTTCTTGTCGAGTTGCCACATTAAGGGGTCTTTTGGTACATGGGATAAGAATAATTATCTCGGGATTAAATTTATCCCATATTTGGTTTGGGATATTAGTCAATTCCGAGATAGCTTTTACACTAAGGGCTCGTTTGGTATGAAAGATTAGGATAATAAATTTCTGGATAAAATTTGAGATGAGTTTATCTCATGTTCGGTTACGATTAAATCATGGTATAACTAATCTATGGATTATAGTGTTTTTTACCCCAATAGGAGGGTGTTTTTAATCTCAATGGGAGGGTGGTATAACTGTAATTTGGTTCACATTCTTGGGCATGACTAATTTTTCTTCATGTGCGTTGCACATATATGCCCAGTCATATAGTATGCGATTTGTAAAATAAAACCAATATATTGTAGAAAATAGAAATTTTGGTAAATAATTATAGATTAATAAGTACAGATTTAATGAATGATGAATGTGAATCGTCGATTGTTGAGATCAAGATGATTGGATATCGTCAAAATGATTATTATTCTCGTAATATACGTCTACTAGAAAATATGTGGTGGAAATACTAAGATATGTCGCACATACCAAAAATATTTAATTTATCAAATTGTTAGAAGTACCTATTCATCTTTTCGAAATTACTATTTGTACATCATGCCCCTTTACAATTTTGAATTTAAGAAAATGATATTTTCAGATCTCTTATGTGTAAAAAACATATCTTTTACGTGTAAATCTAAATCTCCCATGTGTAAAAAAAGAGGTCGGATCATAAAACTAAAACAAGTTTGTAAAAAACCAAAAAATCAATTCACCCGATAAATTTATACGGTAATAAATATTCGAGCTCAAATACAAAATAAAAATAAAAATAGTGAAAGCATACACCTATTTACAATATCTATTCACTCTCAAATTAATTTATTGTCTTTCTCCTTCCTATGGCTCTTATGGCACAAAATTAGTAAATATATTTGATATTCTATCATACTAAATTTTAAATTTTAGTTAAGAGCTTTCTCGCCACCTACGTTGCAAGTGTATGCCAAGTCAAGAAGTACAAAATTTTGTAAAGCTATATCAACATGCCAAGTCAAGAACTTCAAGATTTTATAAAGTAATATCAATATTATTAACATAAAATTTTTAGTTAATAATTATACATGAAATAATAAAATACAAGTTAATGTGAATAAAAATGTATTGTCATAGCGTGACTTATTTGTCGAGAACAAAATAATTGGATATCATATGAATCTATAAAGATGAAGAATCAAAGTTTAATTAAATATTTGAGATCATAGACCTCAACAAAATTATTAGAAAATAGTTACAAGTGTAAGTAGATATATATGGCGGTGTTTAGTGTCTTCTAAACACCATTATTGGAGTTTCTTTACAACTTGTTTGGATGGTCATTATTGTATAGGTCAAAATTAGGTCGAGTTTAGCAAATGCAATCGAACGAGCTATGGCCGAGGTCGAGCGTGGTCCAGTGGCGAGGAGCTGCCAGGAGAGAGACCAATGCCGAGGTCGAGTAAAGAACAAAGGGCAGCAACAGTTAGAATAATCTTAGAATTGCGAATACTTTTTTAGGGTTTCCTAGGAATTCTCTTATAAATAGGAAGAGATAGGGAATAAAGGGGATCTTCAATTTTCGGATAAGAACATCTTGTAAAGGGTTGACTATCAACAATATACAAAAAACTTGTCTTGTCTCCTTTGTTTGATCCATTGTTCAACATCCCTCTTTTAGTCACAAGATCCAAGAATACTCTGTCCATCTTCGTAATATATTGTCACACGCTATTGTCAGAAGAAGGAATCATCCAACTCATTCAACATTTGGGTGACAAATTCCTTCTTATTACATTTAATGCCACTTGCCACATTTATTGCATGTTTTTATCCTCATATTCATTGACAATCATTGAGCATTAACTTTGTATTCACTGATCTAGACACGGTTCCATACCATCGAAATAATCAAACTTCAGATTTAGGATTTGTTGTATTTAACTAGGATTCACCCATTATCCTCTTATTAAATTAGTTTAACAAAAATGGTCTAAAACTTTTGGTCAAACAGTTACCTATTGTATTGTATCGTATTGTTACTTTAAATACGATTTTTGTTTTGGTTGTTACTTAAATTTTATTGTATCGTACGTTAAATTCGTCGTTATATAACGACGAAATGTGCCACTTTATGTAATAACCGATTTGCTGTGGTTGCATCGTTATCTTGTATTTTTCTCTCATCTCACCCTTCACTATTATTAAATAATTTATTTTATCATTTACCTTACCTTTTTATATAATAAATTTATCCCATATATAATTTTTTTTTATAATATTGCAAATTTACTCTTCATATTGCTGGTGCATGATATCATGAAACAACGGCAAACGAAACAGTCTATCCAAACATTATATTCATAAAAAAATACATTACAACACGATACATCATGAAACGATGTGTAACAACCATCCAAACAAGTTGTTACTCTTATATATATATATATATATATATATATATAACACCATTATTGGAGTTTGTTTTATCCTTCTTATCTTTTGGTTCAAAACCTTCATTTTTCTCATCTCCACTCATGCAAATGGAACTATAAGCATACAATGTAGAAGATGCAGATGAAATGCTATGCTTGTATTGAAGCAAAAGTCAGAAACTAACCTGCTTGAGATTCATGTATGCCAATTTTAGAAAAAGAAATGCACAACTAATGATACATATTTCCAACCTTGTACATCTTTGTTATAACTGCTGTGATTTTGCTTTAAACCGAGCAGTGGCGGACGCACGTAGTGGCAAGCGGATTCATTTGAACCCGTTTCATCAAAAAATAATATTGTGTACAACAACAACCCGGTAGAATCCCACTAGTGGGTCTGTGGAGGGTAGAATGTACGTAAACCTTACCCCTACCCCGAAGGAATAGAGAGGCTGTTTCCGGGAGACCCTTGGCTTAGAGGAAAAAAAAATATCATGTATATGTATAAATTAGGATTAAAGTTGCGTAATTTGTATAAATATTTTATTTGAACCCACTTGACAACTACTATTTTACGACTAAAGTTATGTACTTCTAAGATTGTACTCGCTTGCACAAAATCCTGAGTCCACCATTGAAACCGAGTGTCTTCCGAAAACAACCTCTTTATCTTCACAAGGTAGGGGTAAGGTCTACGTATATACTATCCTCCCCGACCCGACTTGTGGAAATACACTAGGTATGTTGTTATTATTGTAACCAATGACACATATATTAATTACTCATAATAAAGGAAAAGGATGTAGGAATAGGTCTTATTATACATAAAGAAGTAAACAGGCCAAGAGAGTTATTTATCTGGTCCTGAATATCACATCAGTACCTACACCAAATGCTGCAGAAGAACACATAAAAAGCAATAGAAGGAACAAATTAAACTAAGACCTCAAACCAGATGTAATGTCTTAGCTTCCAATAACTTACAACATACTATCTGTCCGAGCTGGCAGCCGGCGGAAGAAGTTGATTGGCACAGAAGGCAGCCTATGGCGAAATCTCGGATGTCTCATCATATAGATGCCTATAAGAGCTGCAATTACCTGGAATGGCGTTACGTACAAGACCAATGCAGCTATAAGGCAAAATGTGACAAATAAGGCTGTGGCACGCGGATCGCGCCAACTCAGCAGTGACTGGAATCGCTCGCCTTGAGTTGCAACGTCACCAACGACTGTTTGAATTCGTCCAGCTACACTCCTTAGTCGATCATATCTCATTCGTACCAGTTCAGGGCTACGACTAGTTGGGAATGTGTCAAACTCTTCATCAAGCTCGTCCGGGTGCACTGATTCGGCTTGTGATAACTTTGTGTTCATGTGAGGAGGATACCTAGGCCGGTAACGGTAATTCCACACTCCTATTAGAAACATGTAAAGGAAAACAGTTGGTAAAATAAGCTCAGGAAATGACACTAGCATAAGAAAGAGGACGTGCACGAGGACTGTCGTGATCGGGTTCTTCCACATGCAGATGTCTCCGAACCATTTGCCAACAGCAAATAATCCTGTGAAAATTGACATCAGACGGAAGAAATTTGCCTTGCTACGCCTCATGCTCCAGAGGTGTGAGTCTACATCAGACATGTATTCCACCACTTCCTTTCTCAGCGGGGGTTCTGCTCGTCCTAACCGCATGGCTACTATGTTGACTGCCTGGTGTCGTAGCATGTCAAGTTGCATGACAGTGAAAGGCCTTACATAATGCATTTTCGGCAAAAGAGGACATGAGTATTTGTAGAGCATGTTCGCAAACGATGTGCATGTAAAACGGATTGCCAGATGCAATTCTCCCATCTTTTTAACACCAGTAGGGTGAAGAACCAGCAATGGATATGAATGCGTGTAAACTCTGCCTGTTTCAAGTGTCGAGATACGAATTCTAACCTTCCCAACTTTTAGATCTTTGATACCATTTGAACCTTTGTCTCCCAGATGGCTGTTATCAAACACGCCAACGGTGAGAACTGTAGCTGGATCGAATACCTCCCAAGTGTATTGCTCATTGTACTTGGGACAGAGGTTATCAACAATTGTTCGAGTTCGAACCCATTTGTGACCATATTTTGCAACACAATATGTATCCGATGTGCCCTTGCCATCTCGTGTTTTCATAGGATGAAGTCCCACAGCATTTAAGACTCCAAGTTCCAGAAGCCCAATTGGTGGCCTCCACAGTTGTTTTGCTGTCGGCCGAAGATCACTACTATAATGAGTGGATTCGTCAAGGACATGATAGCCTCCGTCAAGACAGACTCGGAGATGAAGTCTGCTTGAGAATTTCTCCTTCTTAAGTTGATCAATATCAATGGCCACCGGCTTTTCCAGGTTAAACCAACGAGAATGAATCATTTTATCATCGGCACGCTTCTCAACCATGCTTAAAGGGATTATGACTCTCCCAATGATCTCGTCTTTTCCTGGAGCCACACGATCCTCGACTGTGAGGACGAGGTTGTCTTCAAATGGTTCAGCAGCAACAAACAGGAGATCTTCATTCCAAAGAGGATTGAATGTTCGAGCCTGAACTGGCTTAGTTTTCAAAACTTGGTTTCCTATTTGTACCTTCACATATGCGTCTGGGAAACGAGTTTTCTCTGTCGGAAGCAAGTCTTGTGCCTCAACAACATTAACACGGACATACCATAACCGGGGTGCATGGTACACTTTTGAACGTATAAGAGTGGATGCAGCTGTGTCAACAGATAGAGCTGCATCAGAATGCCATGCATCAGGAAACGCTTCATCCGCTTGAGTACCGATCCAGACAGCAAGCATGAGCTCCCCCTTTATCTTCTCTCCTTTCTTATCTGCGAGTCGATACCACTCTGGAGCTAGTGGACTATCTGGCGGCACACGCATTGGGACTTCATTGAGGTCAAATCTGCAAAGGCCTACAAAATCATCTTTGAGAAGATCCTTGTCCTTGACTACAACTTCAAGCACAGACGCCTGCATCCTCTCCCTAGAAAAGGCAAATACTACATTCCACAAAGGATTTTGATTTTTTTCAATGTGCTTTGTAATTCCTTTGTAATTCCCAATCCTAACCTCAACATATGGATCCACACTACCCGTAACATCCATTGCAGGAAGCTCACGAGCCTTAACAACTCTAACAAAAAGGAAGTGCATCTTCTCAACAAGATCATAAGTACAACGAGACATCCTGTCTGTACGAATAACACGACCACCCACAACTCGGCCCCCTCCAAGGAATGGGCTTGTTTCCTTAAGTGCATAGTCAACTGGCTGTGCCATTGTCGTAGAATGCATCCGGACGAGCTGGGGTGGAGGCTGTGGTTCCGGAACCTTCATATCCTCAGTCATATATCTTGTTCCTTGAGGATGCACAACAACAGGAGGAAAAGCTTGTTGTTGCTGCGGTGGGTGATTTGGATTGGGAAGATGATGGAACGTGTGTCTCACTTCTGATCTAGGAATTTTTGGGGCTGGAGTTTGAGCCGGGTGGCAGTGAACCTGAGTATCATTGGCTGCAGAAATAGGGGTTGATGACTTTATAGATGGATCGTCAATAATATACACTTTAAGGCCGAGTTCTCCCCTCACACGTGAGAAGATACTGCGCTTTTCCAGAGGATAATGCAATACAACAGAATCCGAATAAGGTACAAAGGAAGTCCCGTTAATGGTAATCTTGCCAAGAAAGGACCTGGACTGAGTAGCTCGAATATTGTTATAGACATAGGCATCAAGAACGAGCATATGGAGGTTGGAAGGGTCAGAGATGTTGAAGTAGAAAGTCTCGTTCCACACCGGACTCAGGTCCTTTTCCTTGATTGTAGTGCGAAACCTCTGACCGTCAAAGTAAAGCTCCACAAAAGAACTAGATGATCCTTGACCATCTTTTGGCAAAAGATTATGGGCGCCAACCACTTCGACACCTAGCTTCAGGTTGCTTAAGATCATCTTCGAAGAATTATTGTGAGCAGTACCTGAGAGATATAAAGCAAAACCTTTACAATGTAGCTCCACAAGGTGAAGGAGATAAATCATTCAATAAAAACTAAAGGTTGAGAATTGCTGAAGATGAACAAAAAAACAGGTGCCTCATTGCAATAGCAAGAATTGATGAACCAAGAGTTTCAGCTTGCAACTTCACATATTTTTGAAAGACAGCAATGAACCAAAAGGATTTGGAATTAGATCATTCGGCCAAAAAAATCACCACATTAAGCGAGATCCTACAAATAAGGTAACATTTTCAAATTTAAGTCATTAGCAACTAGTGAGACGGAACTAAACTAAAAAAGGCAGCCGGTGCACTAAGCTCGTGCTATGCGCGGGGATCGGGAAAGGGCTGGACCACAAAGGTCTATTGTACGCAGCCTTATCCTGCATTTCTGCAAGAAGCTATTTCCCCGGCTCGAACCCGTGACCTCCTGGTCACGTGGAGGCAACTTTACCGGTCACAAAACTAAACTGATCTTAGATGGAAACCAAATCAAACGTGCAGAATAAGCAAATTTATCAGAATAACCTTAAGCAGAACTGCTTACAGCTTTCTCATGTAATTATGCTAGAAAATGATCCTGGAATAAAAATAGATTTGTAGATTTCTTATGCGAAAGGAACACGGCTAAACAAGACTAACCTATAGCATCGTTAGAAGCAATTAAACGAGCATCATTGCTAACTGATGCACTAAGCTCCCGATACGCGCGGAGTCCGGGAAGATCCGGACCACAAAGGTCTATTATACATAGCTTTACCCTCCATTTTTTCAAGAGGTTGTTTCCGCGGCTCGAACCCGTGACCTCCTAGTCACATTGCAGTAACTTTACTAGTTACGCCAAGGCTCCCCTTCCACCATTGCCAACCATACCATAAGAAAGAAAAAAACAAGAAAAAGAGAAAGCCACTTTGAAATATGATCTAGACCACGAAAATGTAGCCAAATATTTACAACATATTCGCACCTACTATAATGAAATTGGTAAAATGGTGAAAATATAATATTAGAACTTACCAAAAGCAGAAGAATTTTTCACTTCTCTAACTCAAAAGTCAGATCTGCAAAATGCAAAGCTTAGTTAGTACTTAGCAGTCTCAAGTAACTTTGAACAACCTGATAATTAAATCAGTAACAACAACAACAACAACAACAAACGCAGTGTAGTCACACAGTACATGTGGGGCCTGGGAGGATATTGTGTACGCAGACCTTACCCTACCTTGTGAAGGTAAAGACGTTGTTTCCGATAGACTCTCAGCTCAAGGGGTGCAAATCATTAACAACAACAAACGCAGTGTAGTCGCACAGGTGGAGTCTGGGGAGGGTATTGTGTACGCAGACCTTACCCTACGACCTTACCCCTACCTTGTGAAGGTAGAGAAACTGTTTTCGGTAGACTCTCGGCTCAATGATTGCAAATCACTAACAAATACAAGTCAAAGGTATATACCAATGAAGTAATCATATAGACTCTACCTCAACAGAACATTTTCAAACCTGCATGCTACTAAAGCAAAATTATCTTAGTTCATAATAGTATTTAAGTAGTTCATTTTAACAGTATCTACTCAATAGGCACACCAACAAAAAATAATACTAATCCCTAATAAAGACAAATAATACAAGGAATCACTTCAAATTAAAAATCTCAACAAAATCAACAGCTAGATAAGATCTAACCACACTATCAAACAAGCCAAAGAATCATTCTATTTGCATATTCTCACCTTCTTTTTTCTGGCACTTTAAATCTGACAAACTAAAGAAATGATAAGTGTAACTTCATAAGAAATATAATGCACAAAATATGAGGTATGAAACTAATATGAGAGTCAACTCTCTTTCAATACCATGTGCTGGTCAGCCTCATGTGGAGATCTACAAACTTATAATATAAAATTAAAGACTTTAATTTTATTTATTTATTTATAAGTAAATCTAATGAATTTTAGAATGCGCCTTGGCGTAACTGGTAAAGTTGCTGCCATGTAATCAAGCGGTCGCACGCTCGAGCCGTGAAAACAGCCACTTGCAGAAATGCGAGATAAGGCTGCGTACAATAGAGCCTTGTAGTCCGGCACTTTCCCTGGCCTTGCGCACTACCAGTTGTTGCCATGTGATTAGGAGGTCACACGTTCGAACCGTGAAAACAACCTCTTGCCTTATGCAAGATAAGGCTGAGTACAATAGAGCTTTGTAGTCCGCACCTTCCCTGAACTTGCGCACTACCCGTTGCTGCCATGTGATCAAGAGGTCACACGTTCAAGCCGTGAAAATAGCCTCTTGCAGAAATGCAAGATAAGACTGCGTACAATAGAGCCTTGTAATCCGGCCCTTTTCCTGACCTTGAGCACATCGGGAGCTTAGTGCATCGGAATGCCCTTTATAAAAGTTTAAAAAATTTAAAACTTCATAAAAGCATGCTTGAAGTTAAAGTTCCTTAACAGTCGCTAAAGACACATGCACTTGTCATTTTCAACTAAATCTACAGCATAAATTACTAATACACATAAAGTTCATTGATCTTGACAAAAAGCAGAAAAAGGGAAAAGTGGTAATTATCCATGCAACTAAATTACAAAAAGAACAAAGCCACAAACACTAGAATGAAAACAAAAAGACTCCAACTTTATAAACAATTCAAAGTGTTGAAATCAAATGGTATAATAATCATCTTTCAAGATTCAAACTTTTGGTATAAAAAAAAAAGATATTTCATATTCTATTAAAGATAAATAACACATCCAGAAAAAGGGAAAAGTGGTAATTAGCCATGCAACTAAATTACAAAAAGAAAAAAGAAAAAAAAAAGACAAAAATAGTTTGAGGCAAACAAAAAGACACCAACTTTATGATCAATTCAAAGTGATAAAATCAAATGGTACAATAATTACCTTTCAAGAGAAGAATTTCATATTTTATTACCAAAAAATATCAGATATCAGAATACAAAATATAAAGAAACCAAAAAAAAAAAAAAAAAAGGTGTAAACTTGAGGAAAAATAAGTACTTACTTACTTACTTACTAAATAAAGAATTTAACTAAAACCAACATGAAAATTCTTACATTTTGAAAAATGAAGACCAACAAAGAGAAAATGAGTACTAATAAAAAGAACTTAAATAAAACCAACATCTAAGTTCTTGAGATTGTGCTTAAAAACTCTTGCATTTAGGGAAAATGCATGTGAGCTTTTCATTAAATTATGAAATTACAAAATCATTTTCTGGGGTTTTTAGGAAAAAGAAAAAGGTACCAAATTTTAAAGAATGAAGAACAAAAGAAAAGGAGATGTAAAATAAGCATACCCTTTTTCTTTACAAACATAAATCCTGCAATTTTCACCACCATTACCAAGACTTAAAGAGAAGCCAAAATGCAGCCATTGATTTTCAGTGTATTTTGAAATTTGCATTTATGTATAGTACATTGTTGTATATATATAGATTTTGTGTCAAATATAGGACCTTATTTTTTTAAATGTCAAATATAGAAATTTAATGGAAGGGTAAGGGACTCAGGGCTGATCTTCTTGGTTTTTTTTTTTTTTTTT
>ML277024.1:215781-250589 GCA_005239495.1 Nicotiana undulata | reverse complement strand
GGGGGGTGACTGTAGACTGTAGAGATGAAGTTCACATGGTCAGTTTTGAGATTGGATTGACACTATTTTCGAGTTAAAAGAGGTAGAAATGAGGTCCACAACTAATGTACATACAAAGTTGTCTGTTTTGTAGTAGAGAGAAATGTGCTCATGCAATTGATATGAAGGTTGCAACTGTTTTTTAATCTTAACGAAATCATGTTTCTTGTTTACACTTTTGAGTTAAATTATGACAATAATCAAATCTTGACAAAAGTACTCTCACCATACAAGACTATGGACTTTAAACTTTAGTATAATTACCTCTTTTTACTTATTTATAAAGATAAATATAATTTTTAGCCGCTTTAAAAATAATAGTTGAAAGTATATATATATATATATATATATATATATACTTTCTAGCTAGCGAATGTAATTAGTTTTGGATGACCGATCAGTTTTGTATTTTGCGTTTTTTTTTACTACTAGCATTTGGGACTTGTGAAGATGAGAGATATAGATGCCCCAAGTAAAGAGGTGTGAGAGATTGGCCTTGGTTGGGAGGGAGGAGAAGTAGAAGTAGGTCAAAGATGTATTGATGAGAGGTAATTAGGCATGACATTGTGTTGCTTCAGCTTTTCAAACATGGCCCTTGACACGAGGGTGCTGAGGTCGAGTATTATGGTAGAAGGTTAGTAGGTAATGGTACATTTTCTTGTCCATACAAGTAATATTAATGTTAGTTATGTACTTTCTTATTTTTTGGATTGCTATTACTTCATGTTGTTTCTTTTGCTTTGATATTCTTGTTATCTTGATGATGCCTGGTGCTACTGCTTTTTTCATATTTCTTTAAGTCGACAGTCAATCAGAAACATTTTCTCTACATTCTCAAAGTGGGGATAAGGTTTGCATACATACTATCATTCTTAGATTTCACTTAAATTTTTGTAAATGTAGAAAAAATATTTCCAATAGAGCTTCGATTCAAGAAAAATATAGGATAATGTAAGTACATCTACTTTATTGGCAAACAGAAATAGGCCCATGTGATGACCCGATAGGTCATCTAGAGTTTTAAACCTTAATTCTGTGTTTCAAAGCCTTCAATAGCTTCTTTAAGCCTTCCTTGATTTGTGTGCGCAATCTAGATATTTTTCGGAAGGTTTTTGTGTTAAAAATTGATAAAATATAAGTTTTGCCTTAAAATCCATTTGAGTTGACTTCGGTCAACGTTTTGAGAAAACGGACCCGGATCCATATTTTAACGATCCCGGTGGGTCCGTATCGTAATTTGGGACCTGGGCGTATACTCGGAATCGAATTCGAAGGTCCCTAACTTGAGTTATTGCATTTTGTGGAAAATTTGAAGTTTAAAGGTTTAATGAATTTAAAGATTTGACCAAGGTTTGAATTTATTGCTACCGGGCCCGAATTTTAGTTCCGGAGCTTGGTATATGTTCAGTTCTATATTTATGACTTTTTTGCCTAATTTGGTGAGAAACGGAGTTGGTTTGACGTGATTCGGACGTCGGTTGTTAAAATAAAAGTTATTAAGTTTCATTGAAAGTTTCATTTGACTTGGTGTCTGATTCGTAGTTCTAGGTGTTATTTTGGTATTTTGATTGTGCAGGCGAGTTCGTATGAGATTTTTGGACTTGTATGCATGTTTGGTTTTAGGCCCAGAGGGTTAAGTGAGTTTCGGATATGCTACAAAGTGAAATTGGACTTAGAATCATAGTTGGTGCCTTCTGTTTTTGGTGTCTATTGCAGATCTCGCATTTGCGAGCCTGGGCATGGCTGGGGGTCCTCGCATTTGCGAGGTAAAGTTCGCATTTGCTAACTTTCCATTTTCGCTTTTTGCGAAGGAAGAGTCGCATTTGGGACTTAGCAAATTATTGAGGATCTTCACATTTGCAAAGGAGAGGTCCGCATTTGCGAGGGCATGAGGGTTTGCATTTGCGATTTATTTATCGCAATCGCGATCACTGGGATTCTGAGAGGAGTTTGCAAATGCGACCTCTTTCTTGCAATTATGATGTTCTTAATTGCGTACATGGTATCGCAATTGCGGCATCTGCAGCTGGGTAAAAGCTAAGTTAGACGAGATTTTTCTTATTCTCTCGAATTTTCAAACCTAGAACCTTAGAGGCAATTTTTTCAAGAGTTCTTCTTCCGCAATTTGTTGGTAAGTAATTCTAACCTATTTTCCTTCTACTACCCATTACATTGCATAAGATTTCAACCTAAAATCTAGGATTTTCATGATAGAAATTGAGGGTTTGGAGTGAATTAGAGATTTTCGTAAAATTAGAATTTATACCTTAAATTGAGGTTGGATTTCGAAACAAACTACATAATCGGGCTCGGGGATGAATGAGTAATTGGGTTTTGGTCTGAATTTCGAGTTTGGACCAAGCGGTCCGGGAGTTGACTTTTGTTGACTTTTTCAATAATGACCTAAACCTTTTGCATATGTGGGTAGTTCCTAAGGCTTATTTTGAATCGTTTGGTTGATAATTTGCTATTTAGTTGGTTTGGAGGCTTGTTCAAAAGGCAAAGCCGTGGGTGAGCCTTGAGTTGATTTTTGGAGCGAGGTAAGTGTCGTGGTTAACCTTGACTTGAGAGATTATGACTTATTTGCATGTTTGTTACGTGTTTAAATGTTGGTTACAATGTATATGTGAGGTGACGAGTACTAATGTGTCGTTGTTGGGTCAGAACATGCAATTGAAACTTGTTTCTCGTGATTTATTTCCTTCTTCGATTATGAAATTCATGTCTAGACTAGTTTATCACTAAATTGATCATTCTTTCTGCATTTATGAGTTATTTGTGATAATTGAATACTATTGGAAGTTGAGGCTCGATATATTGGAAACGTTGTTGACGTAAGGTTTATTCTTGGTCATTCTTTCTCCCAAATGTTATATGGTCTTGCTTCATGGTAAGGGAGAAAGTGTTAATGCACGGAGGATGATGCCGTGCCGATTATTGGACAAGGTGGGTTGCTCTGATGGTAAGCACCCTCCACTTCCAACTAAGAGGTTGTGAGTTCGAGTCACCCCAAGAGTAAGGTGGGGAGTTCTTGGAGGGAAGGATGCCGAGGGTCTATTGGAAACAACCTCTCTACCCTTATGGTAGGGGTAAGGTCTGCGTACACACTACCCTCCTCAGACCCCACTTGTGGGATTATACTGGGTTGTTGTTGATTTATTCATAGTGAGGAAGAGAGTTAAAGCATGAAGGGTGATGTCGTACCGTATTTATCATTTCAGGATGAAATTGAGAGTTAAAGCATGTAGAGTGATGTCGTGCCATTATTACTGTTTCATGGTGAGGTTGAGAGTAAAAGCACGAAGTGTGATGTCGTACAATTCATTATATTTATCCGTCTCATTGGCTGAAGGTTTATTGACTGTTTCATGTTGTTATTCTTTGTTGTAGTCACCGTATTTTGTACCCCTTTTCGCATGTCCCCTCCCAATAATACATCTTTAATCTTTATTTGTTGTTACGTTGTTCGTATATTTCCGTCTGCACAAGTTTCTTTACGTGGGTGTCCTGTCATGGCCTCGTCACTACCTCGTTGAGGTTAGGCTCAACACTTACAGAGTACGTTGGGTCGGTTGTACTCATACTACACTCTGCACTTCTTGTGCATATTATGGTATTGGCCCCAACTGTACGTGAGGGGCATCAACTCGGATTATCATTTGGAGACTCGAGGTAGATCTGCTGACGTCGGCAGACCTTGGAGTCCCCTTCCATTATCCCTATTTACTGGTCTTTTCATTCAAGAAAGTTGTATTTATTTCAAATCCTATTTGTCGAGACTCTAGAAGCTCGTGTACTTGTGACTCCAGATCGGGGTCGTACTTAGATATTATTGGTTTTTATGTTATTTCGTACTTTGTTTTAGTTTCATTTTTGGTTTAATTGGTTTCACTTATTTCAATTGAATAAAACTGGCTTCAAGATTCTCCAATATTGGCTTGCCTAGCAAGGAAAATGTTAGGCACCAACACAATCCGAAAGGTGAGGATTTCGAATCGTGACAACCCACCTAAGTAATGGGTCCTAAATGGTACCTATCTGGTCCACACAACTTAGTTTTGTGCATCCAAAAGCTTTTCACTTTCACTTTATTTTCATAGGTAATTAAATGGACACTAAACTTTAAAAGTTTACATGTTTAAGTAATTTGGTCAAACGTGTTAGCTTTTTTCAAGATTAATAACAACCTACTTATGTTTAGAATAATTAGTTTTAATTTAATTGTATAAATTTTTTTCGTCTCTCATTAATTAGACTTAGAGCCCGTTTGGACATAAGAAAATTTTCACTTTTTTTTTACTTTTTTTTTACTTGTTTCCGAAATCAGTGTTTGGGTTAAATTTTTAAATTTTCACTTGAAGATAGATTTTGAAATTTTTCGAAAATTTTAAAAACTCCAAAAAGCTGTTTTTCAAAATTTTCACTCAGATCAGTCACAACTTCAAAAACAACCCAAAATTAGATTCACGTCCAAACGCAACTCTAATTTCCAAATACCATTTTCACTTTTTTTCGAAAATTTTCAATTCTTATGTCCAAACGCCCACTTAGTTTACAATAAGTGAAAACATTTGCTTAATCCTAGTACCCTCCTTTTCTTGACTCTCGAGGACAAACATTTTGATCTTTTTATTCCACTATACTTAACTAGAGCGTCCCATTTTCCCTATTATATTTTCCTGTATATTAGTAGTGATATCGGACACCCTTTAGTAATCACATTCAACAAATTATCAATCTACACCTATTATGTTACTCGGATTTTTTGAAAATATTATTCGTGCGTGATGAATACTTTAAAAATAATGCATTTTAAAATATTCTATATGGGTGCGGCAATATATCTAAAAGTTAGCGTAACATAAAATAAAAAAAAATTAGTCCGAATTACTTCTTCCGGTCCATAATAAGTGACTTTTTGACCTCTTTATTTATTTTATATAATCAAGAAGAAGTTAACTTTATTTTTTCAAAATTTATCCTTATTTACATATCCCACTGGTCAAGTTACAAAATGCAAATTGTAATTAAGGGCAATTTAGTCAAAATACTCTTTTTTATTTGTAGTTACTATTATTTTCTTAAGGGGTCGTTTGGTTGGAATACGATTTATACCGGTATAAGTTATATTGAGATTAGTTATGCTGGGATTGTTGTTTATTCATTGTTTGATATGTTGTATTAAGAATGACAATTGTATAATTTCTAAGAAGAAGGTATAAGTTATACCGGTGCGAATTACCCTACCTTCTATAAGGTATTAGTTATCCCAGTGTTAAAAATTAACACCAGAATAACTTATATCTGGTTTGCTAACCAAAACAGGGTATTACGGTGGTATTATATTTTTATACCACCCTTGTATCTTCTTATACCTCATACCAACGACTATTAAGAGATATGTCAAAGGCTCAAAAATTACTTATTATGAATCGGAGGAATTAACATCTAAATTACACGATAGTAGAATTATTTTGATATATTTGTATATAAAAATTAAACTTTTAACCAAAAGAACTAGAGGAGATATAAAGAAAAGGAAAAGAAAAAGGGGGGGGGGGGTCCATTATCTTTATTTGTTGGGCGTCGTGATCAAATATTGAGTTTTAAAAAGGAGATAAATATAAATGGAGGAAATCGTAACATAGGAATTGACAATTGACAATGTCAATACTATGTATTTAATGTACTTTCAGACTACATTAAAGGCCTGTCACATGGTCCCACATGCACCCATTGTCTCACTTTTCGAGGCAGACTAAATAAAAAAACGGAAAAGAGTTCAAAATATTCCTAAACTATTAAAAAAGGTTTAAAAATATTCTTTATTTATTTATTGGGCTAAAAATATGTCTTCATCCACTTTTTTTGTTCACTTATGCCATTTGATCGTTAGGTCAATACTAAATTAAAAATATTTATTATTCTTTTTGTAAAACTAAAATAAAATTTGTGAAATATTTTTGTTTTTTTTAAACTAATGCATTAATAGTCACTAATTTAGTAAAGTCTTTATTTTTTTTTCAGTTTTTACAAAATAATATATATTTTTTTCAGTTTCTTTAAAGCTTTTTTTTTTTGTAAAAACAGAAAAAAAATATTTTTAATAAAATATTTTCGTTATTTCTTTTTTCATTTTTCAGTTTTTTTTAAAGCATTTCGTTTTTCAGTTTTTCTTTAAAGAAAAAATATTTTCGTTTTTTCAAAAAAACTGGAAAAAAAAATGTTTTTCAAAAAACGCAAATATTTTTTTCAGTTTTTAAAAAACGAAATATTTTATTAAAAACATTTTTTTTCCTACTTTTACAAAAAAAGAGTCAGATTTTACAAAAAGAATGCTTTAAAAAAACTGAAAAAAGAAGAAGAAGCTTTTACTAAATTTGTGGACTATTGGTACATTACTTTAAAAGAACAAAAATATTTCACAATTTTTTTTTTAAGTTTTACGAAAAGAATAATAATATTTTTTTAATTTAGCATTGACCTAACGGTCAAAGGGCATAAGTGAACCAAAAAGATGGATGAAGAGGTATTTTTAGCCAATAAATGAATGAAAGCTATTTTAAAACCTTTTCCAATAGTTTAAGAGCATTTTGTACCCTTTTCCGATAAAAAAATAACCAAATACCAAAACCAACAAAGTAAGTTTATACAAATTAATTTAACTTGTGAGTATTAGTACTCATTTTGTCACATTTACATGGAGTAAATGACAAAAATAATTCCGCATATTTTGGGTTGATCTAAATTAACTAATCTTTTAAACAGTATATACTTGAGCAGTTTAACTCTTCAAACTTTATCAAAATTGAATAACTAATCTTATTTCAGATATAAAATCATTTTAACTTCTTTGCGCGTTTACTTTTTATTTTTATTTTTTAAATTTCTTTGGTGATAATTCTGCTTCCGTCACGTGATAGAGTGATAAACACTCTTTTATCTTTAACCAGATTTCTTGCGTTCGAACTTTGAGTATGAAATCGACTTTATTAGGGAGCGTCTTATCCCACTGCGAATTTGGACACAATGCAGATATTGAATACCGGAAGAGAAACGAGAAAAACCAAAAAAATGACCACTTTTGAGTTCTGCTATGTTTAATATGCGTAATGATAATTATTTGTTGAAGAATAAACCAAAATTAATTAGTATTCATAAGTTGTCTAGGATTTGGTATTTACTTAATTCATATCTAGTTAGGTTTTAATTACCAAATTCATATTGGAATAGGTTTTGTTAGTCTAGTCAAATTTGATTTTGTAGTTTTATAAATTGGGGTGCTACTACATATTTTCCTATTGTGAAGACGTATATATGATGTAGAGAGATTCAAGACTTTATAAGTTGTGAAAAAGCCTCCTATCTTGTTCTCCCCATAATTTAATAAACTTCTTCTATATAGAGCACATTTGGTTAGTTGATTTGAAGTAGCTGATAAGCATTAGGTGCTGAAAAGCACTTTTAAGTGTTGAAACTGATTTAAGAAATAACCAGTTACCTGTTTGGATACAAGTGCTGAAATTAATAATAAGTTGTTGTAGTATTTGATAAAAGAATGCCGATGAGCTCCTTTTCTGTTAAAATGACTTAAATAACCTTAGAACTGTTTACACTTATAAGGACGATTTTTCAAAAATTTAGATTCCAGATCGATTCAAATACAAAATATTCTATTTGTCATTTTATTTTAAATACAACTTAGATAAGATAATTTTTATGATAAATATAATTTATTTTATGATAAACATATAATCATAAGTTTTAATAATTAATAAATTGACAAGAGTTTTTCAGTAGAAAATAAACCTAAATAGGACAAAATATTTGTAGAGAAATAAACACCGTCTTCATCACCACAGTACTTAGAAAGCAATATACCAAAAATTTAATATGTTATCATTTATTACATACAATTCAAAGATTAATACATAATCACATAGATACAAATATGCAAAGAAATAATGAATTTGCTTATCATAAATAGTCAATGAGAATTGCAAACTTGGAGAGGGGGAGGGGTTAGGCTTTTTTTTATATCTAAAAAAGGAATATTTTAAGGATAAAATAGTAAAAAATTTGGTAAACTTAAAGTGCTTATAAGCTAAAAATTCATAAGCTTGGGGTGACCAGCATATCACTTTTGGCTTATTTTTGACTTATAAGCACTTGACTTATAAAGATTTTTAACTTTACCAAACGTGTAGATAAGCCGAAAAGTGCTTATAACCTAGTTTGACCAGCCTATAAGCTTAGCCAAACACCCTTATAGTCTTTATTCAAGTTTTTGCTTGTGCCTAAATTATTTTTGGGGTATTTCAATCCTTCAAATTGATATCAAAGCCCACGTGAAATTCTGTCAGAGCTGGTAGGAGATCCGAAAAAAATATGGATACTCTATTACCTAATTGTCCCGTTTTTTATGTTTGATGGCAAAAGTAATTTGAAATTTGATATCAACGTATAAGAATTTTTTTAAGTATATTGGATTATGGTCCATCATTGATGAAGAATTTAAGGAACCCCTGTAGGGCACAACGTTGACGGGTGATTTAATTACGCAATTGAATAAAAAAGAATATTTAGATTATAAGGCATGCTACTATCTCGCCATTAAGGTTGAATTGCATGTATTTAAAAAATATTTGCATGCAAAGTCATCAAAGGAGGCTTGAACAATCTCGGTGACGTCATATAAAAGTTGTTGACATAAAGAAGGAGAAGTTGCAACAGTTTGGGAGTCAATTTAAGTTGGCATGTATGAGACCAACATAGTCTATCTCACAATTCTTTACAAGAATTTAAGAAATATCCATTGGTCTAAGGACCAATGGAGAAGTATTGGAAGAAATTAAAGTTGTTAAAAAAATATTGCAGTCACCAAGTTAAAGTTTTACAACAAGAAAGTTATTTTTGAGGCTACCAAATATCTTAGCACGCTCAGACTTGATGATTCAAAAGATGAATTGGTGACATACGAGATATTAATGAATCAATAAAAAGATGAGACATTGGAGGAGGCATCACAAGAAAAGGATGATCAACCAAAAAAAGAAGACACACACCAAGAAGGCCAAAATTCAGAAATAGAGGAGAAAATAAGAAAAGGTACTTGTAATTTTTGTTATGATAGAGATTCCATTGAATGCGAGGAGAAGCCAAATAACATTCAAATTGATCTACCAAAAATTTTTGCGATTGAGAAAAAGGACGATTTGGTTGCAAGAGATGCCCGTCCAAAAGAGATTGGTGTGTCAACGGAAAAATTATTTGATAGTATTGAATATGAACCTAGTAATCAAAGAAACAAAATGGTTTATCAAGAGAAAATATTTATTGATCAATCCAAGATTAAGGCAGAAATAGCTAGGGATTCAGAACCACAACAACTAATGATCGTAGATATTGAAGATCCAATCAATTTTGTGCCATTGTTCGAGATTGCATATTCCAAGAAACATGACGAAATATTTATTGGTGGCATTACTTTACATCCTGTAGAATGTTTAATTGCAGTTGAATGGGTGTACAAGTCTAACACAAGGCAACTGGAGAAGTAAATGGTTAAAGAAAAAAAATATGTTGATGATATTTTGAATGGATTTCCCATGGTCAACGCCAAATAATATATGGTCAATATTGAAGAGAAATTGAAGTTAACTAAAGATGCTACTCGCGATTTTGTGAATGCAACATATTTTAGGGAATTGGCAGAAAGTCTTAAACAAGGCTTGATGTTACTACATGCTCAAGTTTGAATATCTTGGTTTAAGGGAGGGTGTTGAAAATTAAATTAAGATTAATTAGTATTCCTAAGTTGTCCAAGATTTTGTATTTATTAGTTTACTTAATTCATGTCTAGTTAGTTTTATTTACCAAATTCATATTGGAATAGATTTTGTTAGTCTAGTCAAATTTGGTTTGTAGTTTATAAATACGGGTGCTATTACATATTTCTATTATGGAGAGATAACTATGATATGGAGAGATTCAAGAGTTTATGAGTTGTGAAAGAGCTTCCTACCACGTTCTCTTCCTAATTAATAAATTTATACTACATAGACTTTGTTGAATTTTTTGTTTGTGCCTAAATTATTCTTGGAATATTTCAATCCTTCATTAATTTTTTACCTAATTGATTGTGAGAAGCACTTGAGTTTTTTAAACTAAAGAAATTATGGAGACGATCTTCTTTCAATTTATTTTCCCCCCTATTCGCAACTTAAGAAAAATCCTAACTTTGATGGAAAAGGAGAAGGCCTAAAGAAGGAAATATTGATTCATTAATTGTTTCATATAAATAGAGGATAACAAAAAGAATCTTGAATAACATTGTTTTTTAAGTTACAATTTAGAAATAAATCTAGAATAATGGTTCTTTGGGTCACATAGCACCTTTCCGAGCTGCTAAGATCACGATAGGCAGAGATGTACCCGCGCCCATCGAGCTTGATGCTGCTGATGATGACGCAACCCCCGTGGCACCCCCTCGGAGATCCTACGATGGTCCTGGCACCTCTCAGAGACCCCAGGCTGGGGCGACTTTTAGTAGATCCCAGTCTAGCAGACCCCGGATGCCCTCGTTGGAGGAAGAGGTGGAAGATCTTCGCACCTCAGTAGATGGCCTGCATGTACGCCTTGATGTTATGTTCAGACAGCATGCCAAGTCCGAGAGCAGGATGATGGCATGGTTCCGCGCCATTGGGAGGGACTGCAACATGGACCCCAATTCAGTCTCCGACTCCGAGTGACCACCAGGGAAGTCTTCTTACCCCCTCTTTGCACTATCTTTGTTTAATGTCATGGGGACATGCCATATCTTTCTGTGTGGGGTGGGAGACTTGATTCATTGTTGTTGTATATATGCAATTATTTGTGTCTTCGTTTTTTTGTTTTTGTTTTTGTGAATAGTTTGTTTTTAAAATACGTTAAACATCACTGACTTGGCTCGACGATGGACACTTGTCGACGGGTTTCTTGAGAGTCAAAGTCGATTTAAAAAAAAGTAGAAAATGTAGGAGCCCTTCTTGGGAATTAGTCTAACAAAAAGACCAAAAAGATTACTTTTTTTTTTATTTTCTTTTGAGGTAGTGTAGTAACTCCCCCTTGATTTTTCTTTTGACCACAGTTCTTTTTCAAGGGTTTATCTTGAACCGGGGTTAGGTAGATTTTTTTCTTTTTTCTTTTTCTCATTTTTAATTTTTTAGGACTCTTAGAACTCTCTTGGGCAAAGATGGGTAAGGGCAAGAATGCATCCCTCAGTGTACATACCTGCAAACAATCAAAACGTACTTGAGGGTGCGACGCCTAGGCTCACTTGTAGACTCTTAATCTTATGCCTTAATTTTGCACACTTCGTCTGACTTGAATGCTCACTTGAGTGTGTTGACAAACCAATTCGGAATGAGTTACATGCCAAGTGTGGTGAGGTAGTTCATGTATTCTATGTCTGCATGTGATACCTAGAACTTGCCCTGTGTGTATGCGAAGCGAAATAGAAGTTGTTTGGCTTTAGAGATGATATAGGCATTTCTTTGTGAAGCCTACATAGTTATGTATCCACCTGTAAACAATATACCATAGTTAAACCCTTTGAGCCTATAGCTTGTTTCCTTGTTAACCTTATAGCAACCTTACTCCATATGTTTGAATAGCTTGATCTTTTCGAACCTTGTACCTCCTATAAGCACTTCAATTGTTAAAGAGTATATAAAAGTCAAAGTGTGGGGTGGTAATGTGGTGGGCAAAGGAAGATCAGGGAAATAACTGAAAGGTGCAATGGCAAAAAAAAAAATGAAGGTAGGACAACGAAAATAATGGTCCTAAATACTGATTAAAGAAAAGCCAGTGAACCTAGAAAAATGGGGGGATGACTTATGAAAGAAAGTGTGGAAAGAGAAGTGGGCATAACATGAAAATTGGGCCAAAACGTAAAGCTAATGTATTAAAAGTACTTAGGGAGGTTAGTCTTATACCATAATATACCCTACTCGTCCCTTAGCCTACATTACAACCAAATGAAGCCCTATAGATCTTAGACTGAGCAACTCGATTAGTAGAGTATTACACTACGGGCAAGCTTATTGTGTATCTATGTGACATGTGAATGTTCTTTGTTGAGAGTGAGTGAATTCTTTCGATCTAAAGCTCCTTGATGTCTTTAATTTTAAATGTGTGGGACTTCTCTCAAAAGTGTGATGTGAGGGCATGTAATTCAGGAGGAAAAGGCAAGTCTTCACCTCTATCTAGAGTTCTTAGAGTAAGCACAAGTGTGACATGGCATTAGAGTCTTCACTTGAGGTGTGGTCGTTGTACTGCTTGGGGTGCTCTTTTATAATGGCAGGTGTGACATAAAAAGGGTAATGCATTAGACGATTAGGCCTAAAAGTGTGGTTTAACTTGCTCGAGGACGAGCAAAACTTTAAGTGTGGGGTGTTGATAATAGGTAAATTTTACTATAATTAGAACCCTAAGGAACCACATTTTGTATCGTTTTAATGTAAATATTGATAACAAAATGCTCTGATTAGTGTTTTTCATGCATTGCAGGTGATATATCACAAGAAAAGGACATTGGAACATTTTTGGAGTCAATTACGGAAAAAAGGAGGCCAATCAAATAATACCCACAAAGTGCACCAAATAAAAAGCAAAAGCAGAGCTGAAGCAGGCCTGCCGCGGTCAGGGCGCGGCCGCGGTGCAACCGCGGTAGGAAGTAACCTCAGATTCAGAGAACCTGTTTGGCCGCGGTTATGGCGTAACCGCGGTGCGACCGCGACAGGACGCGTAAACTTCAGGGACTAAAGTGCATAACACGGGATTTTAAGCCCCAAACCTTATATAAACTTAAGGAATTCGCCCAAGAGAAAGGGAGAATCAGTTTTTAAAGTGGAAAACATCAAAAGCAAGAGAAGTTGACAAGGAGGAAAATTGAGCATTAATCTTTATCCTCCTCTTTTGTTCTTTTACCATTGACTATGAATTCTTTTGTAGTTTTTGTTATTATTATGAGTAGCTAAATACTTTAATCTAAGATTTTGGTAAAACCCGTTGGGGATGAACTCGTTGTTATGTTAATATAGTTTTGAGTTGGTTATTAATCTCTATTTGTTCAACTACGTTTTGATTGTAGTTTGTTGAAGGGCCCTCAACTAGCTGTTCCTAATTATTATGTATCTGCTTGAGAAAGAGTGCATATTTAGGTAGTTGTTGAACAACACCANCACTCCCGGAGTATAGACGAAAGTCATAACCGAGGGTTTAGATGTTGGGTTAGAGATAATATACCTCGGGTGCAATCTGAAGTGAACCGTAACGCAAATATAGCTAGCGTAGCTCGAGAGAGTGCGTCTAGTAAATTATCATAAATGCTTGAGAAAGATTTACGATAACTAGAGAGTTCGTGATTGATAGAGACAACCAAATCAAAGTTATAGGAACATACAACTAGGGAAAGAACCAATGGAGGAAACCATTGCCTTAGACTTTTATTCCAATTGTTTACAACTGCTTGTTAGTTATTCTTAGTTATATAGATTCAATTAGCTGTAGTATTAATCACAACACCAATTGTTATTTATAAAGTTGAGGAGGTTGACTAATAAGAATTTAGTACTTTACAAGCTTCCTTTGATACGTTAAGTCCTTGTGGGATCGACTCTGAGCATAATACCCCAGATTATATTTGCAACGCCCGCGTAATCTTTTATTAGATACAATTGAGCGTGATCACTCGATATTGATAAACTTAAAAGACTAAAGATTCTCGAACCATCGAACGTACAAAGAACGTTGTTAAACCAACAAGTAAACATAAAAGACTACTTCTATTGTTTTATCCATCTATAGGAAACCATACACATTTATTTTGATGAATATATCAATTTTTATCATGATTAATTGAATAATTTTTTGTATGCTCTAATTGTACTAATTTTATCCCAAAAAAGAAAAAAGAACAAAAACAATCAAGTTTGGTTAACCGAAAATTAGATATACTGACCATAGTAGTTCAAACTTCAAGGTCATTCTTTTGGAACCTGGGAGTATATAAATTGAGCTGGTTTAGAAGTGGAAAAAGAGACACCAGTTTGTATTTGCGAATTCTTCTGTTGATTATGGGGCGATTTAGTGCACTAAGCTCCCGTTATAATACGGAGTTTGAGAAAGGACAGGACCATAAGGTATATTGTACACAATTTTAATTTGCATTTCTGTAAGAGACAGTTTCCACGGCTTGAACCCCTCGTGGTTCAATGAGAATAGCAAGAAGGCACCAGTAACCATTCATTATTTATATGTAATCAGTGAGAAGACAGAGAAGCACCAGTGGTCTAGTGGTAGAATAGTATCCTGCCACGGTACAGACCCGGGTTCGATTCCCGGCTGGTGCACTCTTAGAGCTGTGATTATTACTGCACAAAATGTGAGACGTGGGTCTTCACTTCAGTCTGATGTTAGACGAAAATCTGTGCATCTGAGCTCTATTCTTTTTTATTTACAGCAATTATTTTAAATAAAAGTAACTGGATAAAAATTAATATTTTCCTTAGAATCTGATGATCGAATTTTTTTATACACATGTTGTAAAGGTATTTTATTATGCTAAATCTAGAAACTAAGGTTGAATGATCACCTTACGTAAAAGTTCTTTTCCTTGTCGTAACAGTGGTATTCCAGCAAACGTGTACGTGAGCGCACTTCGGCTATTCGTCGGGTACTTACTATCTCTCATCAGCACAACCAAAATTACAAGATAACTAAGAATTAGACAAATGAGAAGAAATAACTTAATTTAAACGTTTAGACTATTAGATTATAAAGACAATTTAATTCCAGCAAAAGACTACGGCAATATTGAACTTTGTGATAACTTTGTCTAATTAAAATCTTATAAAGCCGAAAGCTCGCTCCCTTGGTACGTGATACACTGATAGCTACGTTTCAATCTAATAAAATGATTTTGATGTATCAGACTAATATTATTTCAAGCCATTTTATGAACAAAATGTAACCAATTATCCCACCGTGGCGCTGTGTCTCATCTTTTTAAGAAGAATTAACCTAAACAGTCACCCACTAAAGTAAAAACAGTCACCCACCCGTGATTATATATATATATATATAATCAGTATATAATTTATGTATATCATTTACAAAAAGTAAACATGAATCGGGCAGGTTATTTGCGTAAAGATCCCATCTTTTAATGAGATATAGTTACGTAATAGTTCAAACTTATTAAAATTAGGGATTTTTTCCATCCTATACCATATATGAAACCTTATTACCAAATATGTTCATTATATGTTAATTACCCGCTCTGTGCATGTTATTTCTACAATTTATGTACCAATCGTATATAAGGCACAAAAAGGGCAGAATCTTCCCTTTTATAGGCGCGAAAATTGTGGATAGAATCTTCATATTGATTTACTCGACATTTAATTTCAAATTCGAAACGGAATATTTTCCAGATCTTCCCCAACGCAAATCACGCACATTCCATAATTATCGTCGGCTTCACTATGATCTTTCACAACGCAGAACAAGATTTTTCATACTCTGTTTTTGCGATACACTCTGTTTCCAGAATTCTCTCTACATCTCTCTCTATTTCTCAATCGCACATTCAGTAATACAAAGCAAATGAAAAGAGAGCAGCAATTCCACCATTGACAGCCATTAAAAAGCTTGAAAGCTTTGAATTCAAATTTGGGTTTTCAAAAATCATTATTTGTTCGGATTGGGTGTTGTTGAAAATAATCGAGAATATGGTTTGGAGTTTATATCTCAATTTTGAGGGGTTTTGGTGAAGATTAGACTTGGTTTTGACTGAATTTCAGATTGAATCTGGAAGAAGAAGAAGAAGAAGAAGAAGACATATTGCAGAAAATTGTAGATAAATTGCAAAAAATTGTAGATAAATTGTAGTTAAATTGAGATAAAATGTAGAGAAATTGTAGTTAAATTATAGATTGTAGATAACTTATATACAATCACGACATTGAGTGTGTCCAGAATGTAGATAATGTGTAGTTTTTTTGTAGACAAATTGTATTCTAACATCATAATAACTACGTTTAATATAACTACAAAATTTTCTCTTCATCTACAAAAATTCTACAAAAAAATTCCTTGCGTAAACGGTCCAAAGTTCCGCCTCTTATTTTTCTGGTCTCAACCGCAAAAAACAAGCAAGAGAGCTTCTAATTATTCTCGATGCCTAATTGCTACTGATTTCATTGTTGCATTATAGGGTGAACCTCTTGTATTTGGAAGTTTACATGAGCTGCCATCCTTGTTTGTTGTCTCCTCAAAATTCCACCCAACTGCTCCTGCCGTATGCACTATTCAGTACCAATATTTTCTGGTGATCTTGCCTTTCAACTAAAGTTGATACGATGAGAAGAAGAAGGAATGGAGAAGAGGAAGAAAGGGGAAGAGAAAACGGCTGGTTACGAATTATGGGGAGAGAGAAACGTGGGATATATGGACACCTTTAATTAAGGAGTAAAAAACTGCCCATTAATTATACCATAAATTAATTATGGTATAAAATCGGTAATTTAGTATACTAAGTGTAATTAAGTCAAACCTTAAACATTGAGGGTAATAAAGTTTCTTATGTGACATAGGACTATAAAAATTCCTTAAATAAAACTAAATAAAGTTTATGGGCCCAAAACTTGGTTTCAGTAAAGAAGAATTAACCTAAATAGCTGTTTACCTAGTCTTTTAAATTTAAAATAGCCGGCAAATATATAATGTATAATATATATATATATATATAATTAATATATAAATTATATATACCGACTAAAAAGAGTAAGCATTTAATCTAGCCGGCTAAATTTTACCTTCATAGTTCATGTTTAACGTTTTCCTGAATGGGAACTGCTACTATTGTACTTGCTTTATGCTATTTGTTTTTTTACTATTTGTAATTTCTATTCTCTCCTTTTTAGTTCGTAAAGTAAAATAAAATAAAATAATATTGAATAGTTTAATAAGACATTTTAATAGTTTAATGAATTTGAACTCTTAAAAGTTCTGAAAGCCATAGAAAAGTTATAATATTTGTATATGGTAAAATAAGTTATGATACGTGGCTGTCCAGAAAAGAAAAGCGTGGAACTCAAGATGGGGGATGGCCAAAGTCTGAAGACAATTGTTTCGTTTGTCACCAGAAAGAATAACGCTAATAAAGATGTGATAATCCTCTTCGCCTGGTAGCATATTTTAATAGAGAATATTCCATGACATTAAGTGCGATACCCGTTACAGGAAATTGATATTTATGTTCAACGTTATATTTTTCATCAATGACCCTCATAATTTGTATTAAAGAAGGGCTCAATCCCAGGACCTTCTTCCCTAGACATAACTATATATGAATAGTAAGCTCAATTATCATTGTAAGGGGACACAAATTTCCCGGTAAACTTACGCTACATTCTATACAAAGTTCAATACGCTCTTATCTTCTTGTTTTTTGATTTCGTTGTTGTTGTACCCGGAAACCCTATTCCCGGAACTGTCGCTTCTATTGTTTCGTCTACGACTAAGTGTTCCATAATTCTTCGGTTATTTTATTATTTCAGGATCAAATTAATTCACTTGTCTAGAAACCACGCATAAATTCAACTATACCGTATATAAACAATATTGTGTTAACCCTGTTGTAATGTCTTAAAACTGAAATAGTATGAGGAAGGGAGAGAATACTTGATTCTGAAGCGATAGCTACTCTAGTGAATATGCGCCTACTGCTGCTATAACTAATGCGGTTATTGGTTTTGGACGAGTATGATCGGGACATGATATTAGCCAAGTTAGTGACCAAACTGAATAGCTAGGGTGTTTGGATCATTTTGCTTCGTCATGTTCAGAGTTGACTCGGTCAATATTGAACATGATGAACCAGATGGATCCTAACTCCCTAGCTATTATTAAGCTTACTGATTCACTTGGTTCATCACGTAAGAAGAGAGCTGCAAATGAACATATTTGCCGGGATTATCTAAATATTGTATAGTACTCTTTATTAGGAGGAATATTTATAGGTGTAGTTACAACAAAACAACAAATCCATTATAATCTCATAATTGGGATCTCCAGAGGGTAGTACGTAGGTAGACCTTACCCTTACGATGAGGGTAGAGAGGCAAATTTTATAGTTCAACAAATTTCTCCATGAAATTAGTCGGTAAGGGTTTTTAAGAATTTTTTAGTTTTTCATCTTGCCTGTAATTGCAATATGTACTAGGTGTATCGGTCAAAATCTATATTTGGAATATTTAAGCCAAGATAATACTAAGGGAAGAGTTCCCAAGTCATCTCTTGTCGAGGTGGCCCAAGAAGCAGCAAAGTCTGTGATAGAAGAGTGACAAGTGTGGATTTTGACTACTTATTGGCACCTTTTTACCTTTGTTTTAGTCAGAAAGTGGATTTATGTTCCCGAAAGTAATGAAAGTATGCAAGTTGCAGGAATATTGGAAGTTTGAGCTCCCAAGATGAAATTCGACCCAAAAAGGAGTGTTCCGACTCACAAAGAAAGAAGGGGCACAACATTTAAAAAGTGCGGTCCGCAGAAGGATTTCATTGGCCACAGAAGAAAGTGAGGACGACAGAATTCCATTTGCGGGCGCAGAACAAGTGAAATTGTCCAGCAGAGTTTTAGCTGATGTGCGGCCGCAAAACAAGGTTTGATCTGGCAATTGATTCAAAGTTCAGAGAGTGTGCAAATGACCAAGACCCGAGCCTTGTCTGAAGTGCGGACTGCACAAGAATTGTGCGGCCGTGAAAGATGGTTTGAAGCCGTAGACTAGAATTGTGCGGCTACAGAATCCAAAACCCTATCAGCTAAAGAAATCTGCGGAGCACATGGAATAGTGCGGCCACATAACCTCTCGAGGGTTTTGTCTGCGAATTTTGGGCCACTATAAATAGACGAGATTCACATTTTAGGTCAAGCTTCGAAATTTGAGCTGCTGTAGCCATTATATTATGATGTTTTAGGATGTTTGTGACTATTTTAGGAGTCAAACATCATATTTTATTATTTTAATCTTAGATTATGAGTTTAATTAGCATTTCTTCTTTGTTTTCTTCATTTTTCACTATGAGTAGCTAGATTCTTACTAGGGTTGTGACTAACCCTAGTGTGTAAACCTTATGGGTATTTAATTTACTGTTTGTTTATAATTGAATACTAAATTACTAATTATTTAGCTTAGTTTATACTTTAATTTTAGAATTAACAGTTGTAGATATTGATTCATGCCTTTTTGACTTGGTCTCTACTAGAGAAAGAAGGACCTAGTCTAGGACAACTTGTCTAACAAGGAATTGGGCTAATTGAGGGTTTGATTAGTCTAATTAAACGGTTCAAACTAGAGATAGTGAGAACCCGACTTGAGCTCATATCAACTATTTAGTTTGATACCTATTTGGGCTTGAGAAAGCCAAATTGGACAAAATCACTCTATGACCGAGAGGTATTGAGTGAGTAACGTAGAGTTGAGAGCTATAGTACACCCGATCAACAAAACAAGTGTTAGCGTGTTTAACCCATTAGGCGAACACCTATGTTGTGGTCACATCCTTAGGCTTTTGAACTATTTGAAGAAACACCAAAAACAATCATTCGCTTCCAGTTTCTTTTCTTAGCTTATAATTGCTAGAGTAAAATTAGAATTAGAAATCAAAAACTTTTGTTTGGAAGCGTAATTTAGTTGTTCCATTCGTTTATGTCAAGTGTATACTCCTAACATCCATAGTAAATCCCTGTGGAAATTGACCCCGACTCTTGTTGGGTATTATTCTTCCAACGACTGTTTCCACTCACTATGCGGATTGGACTTGGATCAATTTTTGACTTCGTTGCCGAGGATTTAAAACAGTGTTAGCTATATATTTGGGTTTGTTTTTGGAATATACTTCTTTTCCTTCTGTGTTACTATCTTGTGTGAGAAATCTTTGGTACAACCATGGCGAACAATGAGCTCAGAAATTTGCCTTTGGGGAAATTAGATGGAGATGAGGAGCAAGTAGATTATATACCTCATGAGCAACAAGCCAATCGGAGAGGCCGAGTACCTCATGACAATGTGCCCGTTCCACCCCACCTCCACCATAAGCGGCTCCACACCGGATCCCAACAAAGTTTATGGTAGGGCAATAGTCCCTCCTCGTATTAGGGCGAGCAACTTCCAAATCACCAATGTGATGTTCACTTTGCTTGAGCAACGATGTTTCTTTACCGATGCTTCAACACAAATGCTTATAAATATTTGAAGGATTTTGTGTATACTTGGCAAACGAATGTCTCGGAGGATAAGTTGAGGCTAAGGCTTTTTCTTTTCTCTCTACGGGGGAAAGCTTTAGATTGGTTAGAACGATTGTCGAACCATTCAATTCACACTTGGGATGAGTTGGAGGAAAAGTTCACTGCTAAGTTTTTCTCTCACGGGCACATTGCTACACTTCGAGATGAGATATTGGCATTCAAAAAAGAGCCGAATGAATCACTACACGAGATATGGGAGCGCTATAGAACTATGGTCAAGGAGTGTCCCAACAATGATATGAGGAAAAACATGATTCAACAAACCTTCTATCCTGGGATTAACACAACCAACCAATGTGTAGTAAATCAACTAGTCGGTGGAAACTTTATGACTACGCCTTATGTGGAGGCGTGTGAGATTTTGGTGAGATGGCAGAAACATCGTCGTCTTGGTAATCCCGGGCCATTGTTCAACAAGGTGACCCTAATATGATCCACCTTCACAAAGAATTGCAAGACCACGGGCAAGCCATTTCTGAATTGACAACTACCATGACTTAACTAGAAAAGGCCCAACTAAATCAAGTGCAAACTCCTAAGCAAGTCAATGCTATGGAAGGAGTGAACATGATAGTGAACAAGAGGAGGACCAAGGGTCCACAAGTGCAAAATCGAGTGGAGAACTATGTGCAAGAAGATGGTGGTTTTGAGAAAGATGATTCCTATAATTAACAAGAAGAGGAAGTGCAATATGTGAATAATTATCAAGGGCAAAGAAACAACTTCCAAGGCCCAAGCCAACAACAGTGGCGACCACGAAGCAATCAAGGCTTTTGGAATTTTAACAATCAAGGAAATTGGAGTGGAGGCAATAATAAAGGAAATTGGAATAACAACAACAATCAACGAAAGTGGAGTGGAAACAACCAAGTAAATTGGGGAGGTAACAATCAAGGCGGATGGAGCAACAATCAAGGCACCCAATGTACCAACAACCAAGCAACCCACCTCCTTATCCTTTCCATGGTTCAATTTCTTCAAACAGTGAAATGGGACGTATTGAAAGTATGTTCAAGCAAATGATGAAAAAAATGCCGATTCCGATGCCCAACTTGCCTCACACAGCACATCAATCCGCAACCTCGAAGTTCAAATGGGGCAAAACTCTCAAGCTTTAAATTCCCGTCCTAAGGGAGCACTACCAAGTGACACGGTAGTAAACCCAAAGGGTGGTAAAAACACGTGACATGCCATGACGGTTATCATAAGAATTGGAAGAGAGGGGAATGCACCCACCTCGAGTGGAAGACAACTTGTTGATGATGATCAAGTGATGCAAGAAGAAGAGATCCCGAACAATGTGATGCAACCTAATGATGAAGTTCAGATTGATATTGATGATAGTACGAAAGAGACTCAAGAGGAGGTGAACCCTTTTAGGGAACACATTATTGACATACTAGAGCCGATAATGCACCATTGCCTAAGCCTCCACTTCCATAACCTCAAAGACTTTTCAAGCAAAATAGTGAGAATCAATTCAAGAAGTTCATTCAAATGATCAAGTGTATTTCAATCAATGTGCCATTATTTGAAGCTTTGGAACAAAATGCCTGGTTATGCAAAGTTTATGAAGGATCTTTTGACAAAGAAACGACCAATGAATTCTTAAACCATCAAAGTCACTCATCAAGTGAGTGTAGTTGTGCATCCAATGGCTCCTAAGTTGGATGATACCGGTGCTTTCACGATTCCTTGTACAATTGGAAGTGTCGAGTTTGCTAAAGCTCTTTGTGATCTTGGGGCAAGTATCAATTTGATGCCTTATTCGATTTTCAAGACTTCGGGAATTGGGCAACCAATAACCACCTCTATGAGATTGTAAATGGTCGATCGTACCATGAAGAGGACTTTGGGTGTGACTGAAGATGTTTTGGTTTATGTCAATAAGTTCATTCTCCCAGCGAATTTTGTCATTCTAGATTATGAGATTGATTATGAAGTGCCAATTATTCTTGGGAGACCTTTCCTTGCTCCGAAAAAGACGCTTTGTAATGTTGAAGCCGAAGAACTCACTTTCTGGGTTGGTGATTTATCACGCCCAACTGTGCCTTATAAAGAGGACTAAGCGGTCGTCACAAATATAATCCGATTTACAAGTCCGGAGTCGAATCCCACAGAGAACTAAGGCTTAGCTACAGTTGTTCAATATCGCTAAGAAACACAAGTCTAAACAATTTTCTAATGATAAAGATTATAATATTTATTTCTATCTAATTAACTAAAAATCTAAAAAGTAGTAAAACTATCAATTAACAAGGATAATAATTAGAGACAAGATAAGGAGGTCTAGAGTTATGATTTTTTCAATTGTCGGAATCCTTCCCGCTGCGTCTTCTATAATTTTGCCTAAGTATTCTCTACCGATTGTGAGTACTTTGGGTATTGTAATTCTCTTCTGAGCAACTACCACAATTTACTAGATGTATTCTTCCAAATTACGCTAGCTGACACTAGTGCATTGCTAACTAAGATCACACCAAGGCTTCGTTATTCCTAATCCCACCTTTAAACCCTTCGTATTGATCGCTCACATACGTCAGGAGTGATGTTGTTCAACAACTACCTAAATATGTACCATTTTCCAAGCAATACACACTAAATAGGCACAGTCAATTGGTGGTCATTCAATCAACAATAACAAACACGTAGTTGAACAAGTAGCTAAATCCAACAGCTCAATTATATAAAAACATAACAAGAATTCATCCTCCAAAAGATTCCATCAAAACCCTAGATAGAAATGTAGCTATTTATTATAGTATGCAAAACTACAATACTAGAATTCATAACCAATAATGGAAATAGAGGAAGAAAGAGGGAAAAACGTAAAGTTGAATCCTTCTCCTTCTTGCTCCTAGAGTGTTCTTTCCTCCTTAAAGTCTTCTCTCCTTCCAAAGTGGTGTCTTCCCCTCAAAATCACATTTTAGGATGTATTTTATAGTTGTTAAGGTTTGTTTGGGCCGAAATTGTGTCACGCCCCAAACTTGGGGAGGCGTGGCTGGCACCCGGTGCCATGCTGGCCAGAGCGAACCACTACGTAACTTTTTTTTTTCTTGTGTAACTATCATGGGCCAACATGGCCACAACTTGCAATGATAACTATAAATGGGCAACACTATATCAATAAAGTATCGTTCTTATAACATGAATACATATGGGCCGTCAAGGCCTCTGACATACTGTACAAAATGAACCTCCGTCTACGAAGCCTCTAAGATTATTTGACATAAAATGGGACAGGGTACCGGCCTACCCATAAGTCTGTAGCAAAACTCTGACACGATGACTCACAGACTCGGCGACACTCCAAATGAGGTGGCGTCTTACCAGTCCTTTGTTGAATGCCGATTTCGTCTACTATGAGGGCTCGTCAAACTGATTATCTATACCTGCAGGAATGAATGCAGCGTCCCCAACAAAAGAACGCCAGTACGAATAATGTACCGAGTATGTAAGGCAATATACTGCAAGTTGAAACCGAACTGATAATATAATAAATGAAAGCAATTGGAGTCAAAGATGACCTGAAGAAATGCTTACCTGCTGATACTGACTCCACTTTCTCAATATAGTAAGTAAAATAGTTGTCCGTCCTTATAAGGCTCGGTATATATATATATATATATATAACTGCTCTGTCGTAGTAGGCTCGCTCATAGGCGCTCGGCCATACTAGGCTCTGTATCTCGATCAAGTGGGCTCGCTCATAGGCGCTCGGTCACAGTAGGCTCTGTATATAACTTACTATCTGATCAGAGGTTGCCCAATAGGGGCTTGCCCATCGATTATAGCTCGATGGTAATAAAAATACTGTAATACTGTATATATAACTTTCTACTCTCTTGACTTGAAAAAGGAAATACTCAATTAAATATGAAGTCCCGATAAGGAGAATATTGTAACTTACAAGACTAGAAAAATATACGTAAATTTCGGGATATGATTTTTTCTTTATGCCTCATTATCAAACTTGTGTAATTACGAGATCATGCTAAAATAAAGGAAAAACTTAGCCTTAACATATCTGAGTGAACTCTCTTGATAACCTTACACCCGTTGATGAAATCTCCTCAGCTGAAAACTATTTTTTTTCTCACCTTTGTAATTTACTTCTATCATTGGTTTTTCACCTTGTCCTGATAAAACTTTGAAAGGCCATAATTTCATGTCACTTTGAACAGAAGGGCTAGTAAATCTATGACCGATTAAACATTTAGCATCAAAAACTGTGTTGTGTGGATTCATAGCTACTTGATTCTTGGCAAATATTTTCTATGGTAATTCCCTACAAGGACTTGAGTGTATGGAAAAGGAGTTAAATTGTACCATACACTTCTCTCAGCTCAACAACTCTCAATAAACAGTACTCCCTCCGATTTAAAATAAGTGATTATTTGCCTGTTTTCATGCATATTAAAAAATTTACCTTTTAGCATTAATTAGCTATGAAATTGATCATATTAACCTTTACTAACCTATATAAATACTCCTAACACATACTCCAACACTATTTACTCTAAGGACAATGTAGAAAAAAATAATTAATTCATTCTTGAAATATGAAAAAATTACTTATTTTGGACCAAAAAAAAAAATTAGAAAATTACTTATTTTAGACCGGAGAAAATAATTTGTAGCTAAGATAACAAGTTTGCATTTACTAATACTATGCCATAAATTTACTGTACAATAGAGGATCTCAACACATCTCTCTAATCATAGAGATAATAAGTGTAAACACCCACATATTAGTCAAGTGGGATGGAAGTAGAAGACTAATAATCATTTTGTTTCTTGATATAAGTGGAGAGTCATACATATGCTTTAAGGGGTGCTGCCATGTGGGGTGGGGTGGGAAATGTTAATCTTTATTCATTTATTGGGTAATTAAGTAGTTTTTCGTTATCCGGTAATAACTAATTACTCGCATAATTAAAAATTATCTTAAATTATTTAAAATTTTATTTATTTTTAATACATTTTATACACTGTACTATTACGGTCATGTGGTACCTTGTAAAATAAACTCATACACTATTATTTTATTAAAATATCCATGTAAAAATACATATATTTTCTCAACTTCTAATATTCCTAATTTCATATAAAGAGTACAAATTTTCGTACGCTAAATTCTTAAAATGGTAAAAAGATAACCATCTTTTCTTGTGAGAATAATTTCTATCTTTGGTATAAAGAAAATCTCATAAACTTTTTCATATTATGTGTATAATTTAAAACATATTCGAAAGTAGTAATATTAATAACTATATAAAATCATATATTTCAAACCATTTTNGGCTCACTTTGCCAGACCGGGATCGAAGCAGAAGAAATCAGGAAAGTCCCGGGCAGCGAAGTGAGGGTCACTTAACCAGACTGGGACCGGGGCAGAAAAATTCAACTCTTCCAATCCGGACAAAGAGATGCAATTTTATACATTTTTTGGCTATTATTTTATTACACCCCGTAAGTTTAACAACCTTTATATATATATATATATATATATATATCAAGGTTGTTAAACTTACGGGGTGTAATAAAATAATAGCCAAAAAATGTATAAAATTGCATCTCTTTGTCCGGATTGGAAGAGTTGAATTTTTCTGCCCCGGTCCCAGTCTGGTTAAGTGACCCTCACTTCGCTGCCCGGGACTTTCCTGATTTCTTCTGCTTCGATCCCGGTCTGGCAAAGTGAGCCTTGCTTCGCTATCCGAGACTTTTCTCTTCAGCTCATTTTCACCAATTTTTCTCCCATTTGATCATTTTCCGCGCAAGTTTATTCCTACATATAACAAACACGTAATGAGCATATTTTTACTTAAAAAATATGTGATCTTCCATAACTGACATAAGAAATAATATATAAACATACTAAAAAAAACATGCACTTTTCATAATTTATCAATGATGAAAAAGTGGTATTCCATGTATGTAAGTCCATGCGGCAACCAAATAGCATTAAGGTGTGTTCTTTTGTGGATTTGGTGACCGATGTTATTGTTGATGAAACAAGTGCTACAACTAATGTTGGTGATATGTTGGAGTCCGTCTTGCTCAACTTTGATGATGACGAGATGGATGGCTTCATAGAATGTGTGAACTCTTTGCAAGGAATGGGGTCGTACAACCATGCACAAAATTGTCCTTGGATCTTGAAAATGGGACAACTCCTCCTACAAAGGCTTCTATTGAAGAGCCTCCTACTTTACCAGTTATTTTTTTCTCTTGGTCGACTAACGTGCAGGTAGATTCCATATTAGCGATGCTACAAAAGAGGAAGAAGGCTATTGGTTGGACCTTGGAGGATATTTAGAGGATAAGCCCTGCCTTTTGCATGCATAAGATCAAGTTGGAGGATGGCTCCAAACCATCTATTGAACATCAAAGGATACTCAATTAGGCTATGCAAGAAGTTGTCAAGAAGGAGATTATCAAGTGGTTGGATGTCGGGGTTGTCTACCCCATCTCTGATAGTTCTTGGACTTCTCCGGTTCAATGTGTCCCAAAGAAGGAGGGCATGACGGTGGTCATCAATGACAAGAATGAATTGATTCCTACTAGAATGGTGGCCGGTTGGAAGGTGTGTATGAACTATCTCAAGCTCAACAAAGTCACAAGGAAGGATCATTTTCCACTTCCTTTCTTAGATCAAATGCTCGATAGATTGGCCTACCGTGCTTTCTATTGCTTTCTTGATGGGTACTCGGGCTACGACCAAATTTTTATTGCTCCGGAAGATCAAGAGAAAACAACCTTTACATGTCCCTATGGTACTTTTTCTTTTAAGAGGATGCCATTTGGTTTGTGCAATGTACCATCGATTTTTCAAAGGTGTATGATGGTATTTTCACGGACATGGTGGAGGACTACCTTGAAATTTTCATGGATGGCTTCTCGGTGGTTGGAGATACTTTTAATGATTGTCTTGTAAATTTGGATAAAGTTTTGGCTAGATGTGAAGAAACCAATTTGGTGCTCAATTGGGAGAAATGCCATTTCATGACCGAGGAAGGTATTGTCCTTGGCCACAAAATCTCAAGGAATGGAATTGAAGTCGACAAGGCAAGGATTGAGGTGATTTCTAAGCTTCCACCTCCAACTTCGATGAAGGGTGTGCGGAGTTTCCTAGGCCATGTCGGTTTTTACCGGCGCTTCATCAAAGATTTATCGATCGGACCCGAACACCAGAAAGTCTGACGCCCTCCGTGAGTTCCACCAGGAACGAGGGCACAAAATCGAAAACTGCATCGCCCTCAAACAAGAAGTCATAAACATGTTACGACAAGGGCACCTAAAAGAGCTGCTAAGCGACAGGGGAAAACCCCAATTTTGCTAGAGGGAACAAACACCAAGGACTGCCAAAACCACCCTCACCAGCTCTCACCATCAACATGATTATCGGCAGCGGCGACGACGCCTCTATCAACTAAGTGAAGTTCACCACTACCCTCAAACTCAAGCGATCTATCACCCGTGAACGGTATGATAAACTAGAAGAAAGTATCATCTTCGACAAGTCAGATGCTAGCTGTTTGATTTTTCCTCATAATGATGCCCTCGTTATTACTTTTTGAATTTTAGATACCGATGTTAAACACATTATGGTAGATGACGGGAGCTCCGCATGCATTATCTATCCCCGAGTACTTACCCAAATGAGACTCAAAGATAAGATAATGCCTCGTTGCATCACGCTAACTGGTTTTAACAATGTAGTTGAACGGATATCCTGGGAAATTACACTCCATGTTTTGGCCGGTGACTTAACTCTGGAGACGACGTTCCACATCATGGACCAGGTCACTACGTACGATGCCATAGTGGGATGACCATGATACATCCCATGAAAGTCGTCCTCTCCAGCTTATACCAAGTGATTAAATTCCCAACTCCATGGTGGATTTTTGTCATACGAGGAGAACAACGTACATCACGGGAATGCTACCGCATTGCCTTATACAGAACGGCCACCCAATAGAGAAAAGATAAAGAAAAATAGGCATAACAATCAACATGGTCAAGTTCAGAGTAAGATGAGACACGTCATCAAGGAACCTGAGACTGCCGAAGCCGCCAGTTCGACCATATAAAACCTCGATCTCGTTAAATTGGACCTCAACGACCCCGACAAAAAGGCCTATATCGATTGTGAGCTTCAGGAACCAAGTAAATTCAGTCAATTCTAAACAACTAACGTAGATTTTTTTGTTGTTAGCCATGCAGATATACCGGGCAACCCATTCCACCCCTAGTGAGACAGGTCTAACGTAAATTCAACTCCATAATTAATGATGCAGTGCATGAAGAAGTGGAAAAACTGTTAGAAAATGGTTCCATTAGGGAGTCGAAGTACCCCAAGTGGGTCGCCAATGCAGTGATGGTCAAAAAGAAGAATAGGAAATGGCGGATGTGCGTGGATTTCATAGATTTTAACAAAGCATGTTCGAAGGATCAGTTCATGTGGCCTCATATCGACCAACTCATTGACGCAATAGTCGGGCACGAGCTACTAAGTTTCTTAGACGCTTACTCAGGCTATAATCAGATGCTCATGGAAGAAGAAGATCAGGAAAAGACCACGTTCATCACCCACCAAGGAGCTTATTGTTAAGGTCATGCCTTTTGGACTAAAGAACGCAGGAGCTACTTATCAAAGATTGGTAACAAATATGTCAAAGACCAGCTTGACAAAACAATTGAGGTATATATAGACGACATGTTGGTCAAGTCCAAAAGGGGGAAAGATCACATCGATCATTTGAAAGAAACTTTTGACATACTCAGACGGTACAGACTGAAGTTGAACCCGAAGAAATACGCGTTCGGTGTAGCTAATATTTAGCTTAAAGTAATATATATATATATATATATATATATATATTTATATGTATATTGCCTCATGTTTTACTCGTGTTTTGTCAATTTCGGATGTAAAATGTATTGATTCATGCTAATCCATGGTATTTTTATATGTTGGAATCATCTGGAGGCAATAGGGGGCGAAATGTACGAGATTAGAGTCAAAAGAAGCAAAGATGAAAAATTGGTCATTGTAGGTGTTAAGCAACAAAGGAGATTAAATCCCACTATGAAAGAGGTCGTGAAGAAGAAAGTAATTAAGTGGCTCGATACAAGTATCATCTTTCCTATTTCTGACAACAACCAGGTAAGTCCAGTGCAATGTGTGCCTATAAAAGGGGGAATGACTATGGTAGAGAACGAGAAAAATGAACTAATTACTACTCGCACCATGACAGGGTGGAGAGTCTGCATCGATTATAGAAAGCTCAACAAGGCAACCCGTAAGGACCACTTCCCACTTCCATTCGTTGACCAAATGTTAGACAGATTTGCGGGGCATGAATATTATTTCTTCCTTGATGGCTATTCAGGGTACAACCAGATTGTTATATTCCCAGAGGATCAGGAGAAGTCCACTTTTACATGTCCTTATGGCACTTTTTCCTTCAAGCGAATGTTGTTTGGTCTTTGTATTGCACCATCCACTTTCCAAAGGTGCATGATCATTATCACCGATATGATGGAAATATTTGTAGAAGTTGTCATGGATGATGTTTTAGTCTTTGGGTCTTCTTATGATGATTGTTTGAAGAATTCGATCAAAGTGTTGGCCCATTGTGACTAAACAATTTTTGTGTTAAATTTGGAAAAGTTCCATTATATGGCACAAGAAGGCATCTTGTTGGGTCACATAGTGTCAAGGAGTGACATTGAAGTTGATAAGATGAAGGAGGAGGGCAGTTGAAAAATTACCTCCACCCATTTCCGTGAAGGGTGTCCAGAGTTTCTTGGGACATGCGGAATTCTATAGACGCTTTATTAAGTATTTTTCAAAAATGGCTACTTTTTTGTGCAGGTTGCTTGAAAAAGATGTAACTTAACTTTTGATGAAGTCTGCCTGAAGGCATTTGAGGAGCTCATAAAGAAGTTGGTGGCTGTCCCCATTATTACGACACCGGAATGGTCCTTACCATTTGAACTTATGTGCGATGCGAGTGACCATGCTATTGGGCAGTGCTAGGCCAGAGGAAGGATAAGATGTTTTACTCCATATACTATGCGAGTAAGACTCTTGATGATGCGCAACTGAATTACAACACCACTGAAAAGGAGTTGTTGGCCGTTATGTGGGCCTTTGAGAAATTTTGGGCATACTTGGTGGGAACAAAAGTCATAGTCCATACAGATCATGCAGCAGTCGGATATCTATTTACAAAAATAACAAAGAATCCAAGGCTAGATTGATGCATTTTTTTTTATTGTTGCAGGAATTTAATGTAGAAATACGAGACCAGAAGTGCACAGAAATCAAGTAGCCGACCATCTATCAAGGTTGGAAAATTATGAGCATGTGGAGGAAGGTGGACGAATTAAAGAGGCGTTCCCTGATGAGCAACTTTTTTCTATTACCCAAGACCTCCCCCCCCTCCCATGGTACGCGGACTATGTGAATTATCTTGTGAGTGGGTTACTTCCTCCTGAGATTGAATCGGAAGCTAGAAAGAGGTTTCTGCATGATGTAAATTTCTACTACTGAGATGAGCCATTCTTGTACAAACAGTGTGTTGATCAGTTGATGAGGATGTGCATTCCAAAAAAAAAGAGATGGAATTAGTGTTGTATGATTGCTATGCCTCACCTATGGAGTCCATCATGGGGGCGATAGGACAACTGTAAAGGTGCTACAATATGGGTTCTTTTGGCCAACATTGTTCAAGGATGCCCATGCATTTGTTAAGAAGTGTGACCAGTGTCAAAGAACAGGGACAATCACAAAGAGGCATGAGCTGCCTTTAAATAACATCCTGGAGGTCGAGATTTTTGATGTGTGGGGGATAGACTTTATGGGACAGTTCCCGTTGTCCAGAGGAAACAAATATATCTTGCTAGCAGTTGGATACGTGTTGAAATGGGTAGAGGCTATCACATTGCCAACCAATAAACAAATTATAACCCATACCCATTCCCACTATAAATTAAAACATAACTTAATTTCCCCCAAAACCCAAACTCTCTTTCTCATGCGCTCTCTCTTTCTCTGCCGTGACCACGACCATCTCCCTCCAAATTGTCAACGTTTTTCTCTTGCTCTCTTCAGTCAATCATCAAGGTATGTTCGCTATTCTCCATTATTTTTATTTTGGGAATAAGTTCCACATCCCCCCTCCGAACTCCCTATTAGTGTTCCTTTTGAACTCTTTTCTATGATGGTTAGGCCTAATGAGAATGAAATCGGCTGACAGCTTTGTTGTTACGTTGTATACGGAGTAGTAAACTATAATTCCTTCTACTTCTTGGAGATTTGGGAGGGCCACCATTTTCCACCATTGTTAAACTATGTTTCACACACTTCATACCCACCATGTGTTTGCTAAAATATTTGAATGAGTACTTTGTGCACCGGTGAAGTCTGAGTAACCGCGTGTAGTTGTATGTGATATCAGGCTAAGTGTGGGGTGTGGGAAGGGGGGGGGGGTGATTTTACATAATTAGGAGCTTGGTTTTAATGGTCACATGTCGCCCACACCATGTATCTTGTATTATGTATGTTGTAGCACTTTGTAGAATTAGCTAATGTAGTGTAGTAGCGGTAGAGGTTAATGATCAAGTGTCACTTGCTTGCATCAAGGCTAAATCACTTCGCCATGATCGATCACTTGATTTGTGTGGAATAGTTAGTGAGCTATAATTGTGAGGCATGGGGAAGTCTTGAGTACCCATTGTCTAGTGGTGCAACACTTGTTCATTTTAAACCATGATTGTGAGTATAGTACATTGAGCCTTCAGTTTCAAGTGTGGGGTCGTCTTTGACTCTCGTGATAACCTTAGGCGGATTTCCTAATTCATTCCCACATCATGCTTATTTGTGTTGTAGGTTTCTATGGCTCGTGATAATGCAAACAAGGGCAAGGGAGTAGGGAAGTCCTCAACCACGACTCCCCACGTAAAAAGCACAAGCAAGGGGAAGGATCATCTAGGCAAGCTAAAGGGAAACAAGTTGCCGACGGACCACAACAGGCACCATTGCAACCGAGGCCTTGTTTGAAACTAGTTAGTGATGATGATATCACATGGCATATGGACTTCGTTCCATATGGGCGGTACGTATCTGAGATGGGTATTAATATGAAAACTTTGGAAAAGAACTTCCGGACGTGTTCGCCCGGTTGCGTGAACTGAAAATGGATAAACTCCTAGAATGCCCCAGCCATGCACATTTGAGTAAGGTGCAAGAAATGTACGCCAATTGGAATGTAGACTTGTTCAGGTCATTGACCCATGGAAAGGACGTACCACTGGATAGGTGGTCCTTATGTGAATTTTTGGGAGTTGAGAACTCTAACCCGCGGAGGTTACAAACGTTTGTCAAAAGCCCAAGCTACACATCGATATGTCACACTCTTTGTGGCGTCGATTCAAATGCCAAGTGGACCAGAACTAAGGGTGATGCCCATCTCGAGATGCTCCGCTTCGATTTCAATAAGAATGCCAACGTGTGGCAAAATTTTGTACAGTCCAGCGTCATGCCGGTTGAACATAACAGTGAATGCACTCGAGTTCGAGTGTGTGTGATATTCTTTTTGATGACTGGGAGACCCATCAATGTGGGTGAGTTCATGATAGGGGAGATGGCCCGCACTCGATTTGGCCAGTAAATCAAGATATTCTTCTTTGGCAACTTTCTCACGCAGTACATGCTGTCCCCGGGGGGGGGGGGGGGGGGGGGGGGGTGCCTGAATAGGTATCTCTATGAGATACCATCGTCGGGAAAAGTCCGAGTTTTTCATGATTTTTTTCTTCTTTTTGTATTTTTGTTTTTTTATTTTTGTTAAAACAAACTAGACTAAGTAAAAACTCATAAAAAGAAAATAATTTATACAATTTATATAATGTACGCCAGAAGAAGTAGTTCTCCCACCCCACACTTAGCATATGCATAGTCCCGAATGTATGTAAAAATGTAAAGCAAAGTACGATGAAAAGAAAAATCCCTGCTAGTCGGGTTCCACCTCCTCAGCATGCTCGCCATCCACATCTCCAGGCTCATCATCATCATCAGCTCCCAGGGGCACCAAATGCATGGGCCCCGTGACTACATCACCAATCTCATCCTCAGTGTCAGAGCCTTTGTAAGTGTTCTCATCCTCTAACAGGGGAACGGGACAGCCAGGTGCAATCCCTAACATCTCGTTGGAAGAACTAGACAAATCATTGCGTAAATGTGATCATGATCAGGATGGGTGTATCAGATCTCGATGTGAGATATGCAACAAAAACCAGAAGCAAAAGGCATCAACTATGATTTTAAGTCCAAATTCAATTTGTAGCCTATCTGAAACTTACCCGAGCCCTCAGGGCTCCAAACCAAACATGCACACAAGTCCAAAAATATCATATGAACTCCCTCGCATAATCAAAACACCAAAATAACCCCTAGAACTAGGAATCAGACTCCAAAACGAATGAAATTTTCAATGAAACTTAAGAATTTTTTGTTTTAACAACCCGACGTCCGAATCACGTCAAATCAACTTCGTTTTGCACCAAACTTTGCAGACAAGTCATAAATATAGTAATGAACGTATACCAAGCTCAAGAAGTAAATAATATGGACATGGTAGCAACAAAGTCAAACTTCGGTCAAATTCATAAATTCCTTAAACCTTTCAACTTCAAGTTTTCAACAAATTGCGATAACTCGAGTTAGGGACCTCCGAATTCGATTCCGGGCATACGCCCAAGTATCAAATCACGACTCGGACCTACCGGGACCATCAAAACACTGACCCGGTCTCAAACTCAGACTGCGCACACAAATCGAAAAAGGCTAAAATGAACTATTTGAGGTTTCGAAACTTAGAATTAAAGGTTAAGACTCTAGATGACCTATCGGGTCATCACAAGCGGTTTTCAAAATATATAGATTTTAAAAGCTTGGCTAAAAAAGATATTAGAGTATATAACTTTTTATGTTAAGATAATCAAATTAAAAAAAGAAAAGAAAAACGAAAGAAGTTTGTGCCTGTAAATAGAGAGCCTAGTATTTTTAGGATCCACAAATACTCTTTATTAAATAAATCAGAAGACATTTTGGGTGTGTTTGGTACGAAGAAAAATATTTTTCGTTTAGCGTGTGATTAGTATGAAGGAAAATATTTTTCGAAAAATATTTTTTAATTTTTTCATATTTGGTTAGCTTAAATGTTTTGAAAAACATTTTCCTCAACAACTCATTTTTCTTCAATTGGAGGAAAATCTTTTCCCTATCAAGAGAAGGGAAAACATTTTCTAAAACTCTTTTTCAACCTTCCCATCCTATTCCCCATCCCCACCAGCCTACCCCCACACCCTCACCTACCCACCCCACCCACCCCTACCCCATCCTACCCCA
>ML277024.1:195227-215761 GCA_005239495.1 Nicotiana undulata | reverse complement strand
CCCCCACCCACCCCTACCCCATCCTACCCCACCCCACAACACCCTCGTCAATAGTACTTTCTTTTCAAGTTATAGACACTCCCTCTGTTCCTGTTTATGTGAACCTATTTCCTTTTTGGTCCGTTTCAAAAAGAATGTCTCCTTTCTAAATTTGGTAATAATTTAGCTTAATCGTACAATTTTACCCTTAATGAAAAGCTTTTGTAACCACACAAATATTCTGGGGCCCTTTTTGACTTGTTTAGAACCACAAATTTCAAAAATCTTCATTTTTTCTTAAATTGGAACGGAGGGAGAAGATATATTTTTTCATTTCAATAGATGAGTGTTTTCTTTTTATGATTTTAAAAAAAATATTTTTTTCATTTTAACAAGAAAAATACTTTCTTTTCATGATGTAGAAAAAATATTTTCTTTCATTTCAACAAAGTGATAACTTTATTTTCATATTGTAGAAAGAGTATTTCTTTTTCAATCAAACAGAAGAGGATTTTCATTATAGTTATGGAGCATAATTTTCAATGCTATTTTGCGTTAAAAAAAGTAAAGCAGCACATTAGTGCCTTTGAATTTGTGTGAATTTTTAGAAGAATAATTAAATTGTTGAAAAAATAAAGTCCAAAAAATATTGGGTATTTGGAGAGGGGTGGTGGAGGGGTGGGGTGGAGGGGGGCAAGGAAACATAGGGACTTGGGGGAAAGGGACGAGGAGAGTAGCATACAAAAATATTTTCTACTTTCTAACCAAATACTATAAAATATTTTCCAAAATATTATTCACTCACCAACCAAACAAAGAAAATAAGTGATAAAATCACACATTTTCCATGGAAAACATTTCACCCTTACGCTATTTATTTACAGAGTCAAACAATTTTTTCACTACAACTTTGTTCAAATGTTCTTATTATCTGAAACTATGACACATATTACTATTTTTCAATAGTTTTAAACGGGTAAATCATACTATTAATGAATTAAAATTAATATATGAAATCTTAATTACACCAAAAATGAAAACAAGTTCTCTTTCATTTAGGGTTGAAATACAACTTATAAGTTGCATTTCACAAATACGATTGTTGTATTTGAGAAATTATAAATTAGCATTCTAGAAATTTGACCTATAAAGTTGCATTTCGAAGATGTGCCTTATAACCTGTCAGAAATATATTTAAAAGATTAATTTAAATATATCTTTAATTTTAAAAAAATAAGAGACCATTTTTGTATTTTCTGGTGTTTTGGCTGTTTGACTATCTTTCTGCTTCAGTGACTGTAAGTTCTTGCCACCCATAAAGGTTCTTTCTTTCTTTATTATTTATCTTTCTATTTTTCAGCATCTACAATCTTAAACTGGTACATGATTTCAGTTAATTTTGTTAAATTTGGTTTAATGGGTATAAAATTTTGTGAAGTAAAGTCTGTTTTGACCCAAATAGTTTCTTGAGTTGCTTCAGCTTAATTTGAAGGGAAACCCACCTTTAGTTATTCTTGCTGTTTTAGTTCTTTGGTTTGTTGTTTATATCTGTGAAGCTATCACTTTTTTGGGTTATTTATTTGAAAAAGAAGACAGTAGTAGTGTATTTAAATGTGCTTGTTTGGCTTACAGCTTGTTTGGATGGTCATTACCTATTGTATTGTATCGTGTTGTTACTTTAAATACGATGTTTGTTTGGTGGTTACTTAAATTTTGTTGTATCGCATCGTTAAATCTGTCGTTACCGATTTGGTGTGGTTGCGTCGTTATCTTGTCTTTTTCTCTCATCTCACCCTTCACTATTATTAAATAATTTTATTCTATCATTTACCCTACCTTTTTATATAATAAATTTACCCTGTATCATAATTTTTCTTTATAATATTGTAAATTTATTCTTCATCTTGCTGGTACATGATATCATGAAACAACGACAAACAATACAATCTATCCAAACATTGTATTCATCAAACGATACAGTACAATACAATACAATACGATACGATACATTATAAAATGATGTTTAACGACCATCAAACAAGCTGTTAGTGGGTATGTGTAGTTATATCTTGTTTGCTAGTGCTGGCAAAATTGGTAATCTCATAGGCAGCTTTGGAATTTTGAGTGAGTGGGGGAGGTGCATGCGGTTGGCTTTGGTGGGTACGAGAAAAGGTAGAGGGGCCTTAAGAAGCATTGGGGAGAGGTGGTCAGGCAGGACATGGCACAACTACAACTTACCGAAGATATGCTTGATAGCAGGGTGTGGAGGTCAAGAATTAGGGAACAAGGTCAGTAGGTAGCCGTGCGTATCTCCATTTCGGACCGAGGTATTAGAGTTTATATGGTATTGGATTGCTAGTATATCATGTTGTTTTCCTATTTTCTTCCGCTTCGGTCTCCTAGTACCCTGTTGTTGTTATTGCTACCGCTTCTTTTCATCTCCTTCTGACTTTGTGATTATTATTACTATCTTTCTGGCCTATTTGTTGATATCACTTGTTTCCACCGTGTCTTTTCTCTTTTTTGAGCTTAGGGTCTATTGGAAACAATCTCTCTACCTTAACAGGATAGGGGTAAGATATGCGTACACACCACCCTCCTAGACCCCACTTGGAAGATTCAATTGGATTGTTGTTGTTGTTGTTGAGTGTAGAGTAGTATTTGCCTATAAAAAAGATAAATGATTTACCACTATTAGGATGAAACAGGTCATAGTAGGGTGGAATGGATAACATAGGCTCATATAACCGATCCCAACCCTTTGGGGGTTAATACCAACTTGATTTATTCAATGCTTTGATCAAAGACGGATTCAGGATTTAAACTCTATGAGCTAAACTTTTAAGGTTCTTAGCATTGAGCCCAGTATATTTTTAAAATTATAGGTTCAGACCTACCAGCTCTTACAATTCTCGTGCAATTTTCCACATAAATTTGTGCTCTTCGCCAGAAGTAGTGAGTTCAGATGAATCTAGTGATGGAACTCTACATCCGCCCCTGGTCTTGATTACTATATACCGTTCGATTCAAGTCCGTTCCTGTTGCGGGTAACGCAGCTTTGCCACATTGAAGAACACGGTGTAAAAGGCTGATATATTCGAATGTTGTTCATTGAAATCCTTTAGATATAGTACCCTATTGTTTCATAGGTAAATAAGGTAGTTGAGTTCACGAAACTTGTTACGTGATTTGATACAGTTGTTTATGCTGGAATCATAGTGAATGGAACTCCTTTGAGGCACTTGACACTCTATTTGCTGTGTACTAACTTCGCGTGTAACAGCGTCTTGTCTGCATTGCCATATTGCGGATCAAAACTAACTTTGAGATCCTTGACTGAAAATAAATATAGCGTTTATGAGATACATGCGGATTGTCTTGTAGTTTAACTCCTTGTGGGAAACATAAAAGAAAACATGTTAAAGACAACTTTCAAGGAGAAAATACATACATTATGATCTCATGCGTCTACGCCGTACTCTAAGAATGCTATGCATGGTAGTATTCTTATGTTCTCTTCTCAGAGTTAACTGATTATATATTTTTGTTCTCTGATCATCACTGACTAGGCTCTAGAAATTCCACATTGTTAGGTATTTGTTCTGTTCTTTGATCTTCCCTAGATATCTGAGCCGAGGGTCTATTGAAAACAACCTCTCTACCTTCACTAGGTAGGGGCTTGCGTGAAAACACTGGATTGTTGTTGTTGATCTTCCCTAGATTGACTTGAGAAATTCTACATGTTTTCAGCTTCGCGAGTGTTAAATTCCATAGTAGTTGTTGATGGAATCACACAGCCGAACATCTAGTGACAACTACGCTGCTGATATTTCTTCCATCAGGGGAGCTCAAGTACGCATCGAGCCCTTTGTGCACAAAACTCCTGTCCTGACCTCAGAAACATTAAATTCTATTGCTGGAAGAAAGCTCTACTTTAAATGTGAATGCTTTCAGAAGGGGTGAGAAGCTCTTTGTCTTCAAGTAGTTTTTCTGCGATGTGTGTTATTAGTGAACTGAAATTTCCTATGTTGCTCGGACTCTCCGAAAATGTGGCCGGATACGTGCCGGATCCTCCAAAAGTAGTGCATTTTTGAAGGATCCGACACGGGTACGGCTACATTTTGGAGAGTCCGCGCAACATAGGAAATTTCTTCTTATATGACTTCTAAAAGTTCTAATATAAGGGCCACTGCTTTGTGCAATTTTGTCAGTGGTGCTTTTAAATTCCGAGGGGCGTGTAATGCTATTTATTCACTTGATGATAATCAGGCCGAGAAAGGAGTTGTAACTCATAGCAGGTTCGCTTAAAGCTTCTGGTTTCTGTGGTTTACTATCTTTATCACTTTTCTCGATATCCTCTGATTCTGCTTCCCTTGACTTTAGTGGAAACCATGCGGCAGCTCTTGCTTTGGCTGCAAAACTGCGGGGCATCCCTGCATATATAGTTATACCAAAAAATGCTCCAAAATGCAAAGTTGAGAATGTCAAACGTTACGGTGGTCAGATTATCTGGAGTGAGCCATCAATGCAGTCCCGAGAGGATACTGCAAATAAGGTGTTGCAAGATACTGGCGCTGTTCTTATTCATCCCTACAACGATGGGCGCATCATAAGGTAACATTTTTTTTTCTTTATCATTTATTCATAGATGATATTTGGTTCAAGTCTGTCGTCTTTAGGTGATTTCTTCACTTCTGCCTGAACCTTGGTGGGCAGAATTATCCGGTGCCTGTACTGGTAGGAGGTAGCAGGTACCTGGTAAAATGTTCGAGTTTCGTGCAAGCTGACCCAACACCACCATTTTCGTTAAAAAAAATTATGTTGCCACTATTTGCTTTCGAGCTCTGGAACTAATATCAAAACTGAAGCAACTTGATCCCAGTCAGTTATCTTGGCTTGTCGGTCTTCTGGTTAACGTTCAACAAAACAATGTAAAATTCTTAGATCATTAATTTTAGTTTTGGGCTAAGTTGCTCCGACACGGCAGTTTAGGTGCTGTACCTGTGTCGACACAACACTAGTATGGGTGTGGGTAAGGGATCCGCACCGATTTGGTCAAACAATTTTGGGTCCTTTGACCGCGACGGGCGGAAAAATTCGAGACAAGATACAATGTGATTCACGAAATCAGAACCAAAACTAGAGCGAATTTGACGAAAATAACATACTTTATCCAGGAAATCAATTCTTTACTTATCTACAACTTGAGAATAAAAAAGAAATCCACACTTTATAAGCTATACATAGTATTCCACCAAATTCCTCATAATCTAGATATATTTTTATTTTTTTTGAATTATTTTGAGCCGGATCCCAGCACCCATATCCATACTAGGATCTGTATCCCCGAATCTTAAAATTTACATCTCGAAGGATCCGACCTCTAGATCCGCACCCGTGTCGAAGACCCACACCCGTGTCCGAGCAACTTAGCTTATATCAAAAGAATTTCCATTTTGCTGAAATGTTTCTTCTGGTCTTTACAGTGGGCAGGGTACAATATCATTGGAGTTTCTGGAACAGGCTCAAGATATTGACACTTTAATAGTCCCAATTAGTGGTAAAGACTTCATAAATTGTTTGCTTGAAATTTTAATTTGTAAATCAACCTCATTTTTCTGGTTTTGAATGAAGGAGGTGGTCTAATATCAGGAGTCGCGTTGGCTGCTAAGTCCATCAATCCTGCCATTCGCATTTTGGCTGCTGAACCAATGGGAGCAGATGACGCTTTCCAGTCGAAAATCAATGGTAGGATTACTAAGTTATCTGAAGTCAACACTATCGCTGATGGGCTTCGAGCTTTTCTTGGAGATCTTACATGGTAAATTCTTAGAGCTCCTTCTACTCTAAACTACTCTGTGCCAATTTGGCGCTTTTCATAGTCAAAGTCAAAAGTTTGTTGGTGGAAAGATATGCGTAAATCAAAGGCCAAATACATCGGCAACCCCTTAAAGTTGTCCTCACTTTTCACTTAGACACTCTATTTTAATTCTGTTCCATTTGAACACTTTAACCATATCTCATATGTGCCATTTAGACACAATTATGATGTGGCATAGTGCGTATATTACACCTTTTTCCAGCGCGTGAGAGATTTATTTTTCTTTCTAAAAAATTTCTCTTTCTTTTTCCTCCTGTTCTTTCTCCCACCATGGAATGCTTTAGCTTTCATTGCCGGAATAAGTGAAGAATATTGCCGGAAAAATTTCACACATTTATTCTTCTTCGTCTCTCTACTCTTTTCTCAACTCAAATTCTTTCTTCTCTAATTAGCCACCATTACGATCCGCTGCCCTATTTCACCATACACATATCTCATTTCTCCAATCCATGTACCCTTTCCATTATCTAAATTTATCAAAAATTAAAGCCCCTAATTCATTCTGCAGGTTGTTCGTGCTTCCCACCCAATTCCGACCCATCTCCCTTCGGATATGAGGTCAATATTCGCATAATTATGGAAGAATAACTTTTTCGGATATGAAATACAGAGGTTCAGGCGCCGCCGAGCTTGTTGGTAGTGCTTTTACTTTGGGGCATCACTAAAATCTGGGGAGATTTTGGGGAAATTTGCTGGAAGATTTATTTTCCGGCAATTTGGGGTTAATCCTTAATGATAGGAAAATTGTTACTGGTTGATTTCTATATTTTATACTTGTTTTTAATGATGTAGATGATTGGGGGTGGAGATTAGGAGGAATAGGATTGAGTCTGTGAGAAGATGACATGGGTGTTTGGTTCTTGGCAGAAGAAAACGGTGGGAGGGGGGTCGTCAGGAAGATGACAAAGGGGGGTGGGGTTTTTGCTTATCTTTTAATTTTTCTTTTGTCAATTTTTTTTAAAATTTGCTTAAGTTAAATCCACGTGTCTCCATCTTATGTGAGTTACACGTATTTTTTGTGTTTAGCTGCCTATCAATTTTGTGCCTAAATGACACAGTTAATACCTGATTAAAGTGTTCAAATGGAACAAAGTTAAGATAGAGTGTCTAAGTGAAAAGTGAGACAACTTTAAGGGGCTGCCGATGTATTTGGCCTAAATCAAATATTTTAGAGATCTTGCTATTCTTTTGGTTCTCACTTTTGGTGTATTTATCCCTCCATAGAAGAAGCCTCTTTCTCCATTTGCCCCTTTTAGTGTCGACCAAACGCTTCTGAACCCAGGGTCTATTGGAAACAACCTCTCTACCAGTACTAGGTAAGGGTAAGGTCTGCGTACAACGGTACACACTATTCTCCCCAAACCTCCACTTGTTGGAATGTATTGGTTTTGTTGTTGTAGTGTCGACCAAGCTCCATAAGGCTTTAAACAAAATGATCTCTGGCATTTACCTGCATTAGGTAGGGGTAAGGTCTGCGTACAGACTACCCACCCCAGACCCCACATGTTGGGATCAAACTGAGTTTGTTGTTGTTGTTGTTGATCTCTGACATTTACCTTTAACATCAAATTACAGGCCTATTGTCCGAGATCTCGTGGACGACATCATAGTTGTTGATGACAAAGAGATAATACAAGCTATGAGACTTTGTTATGAGATTCTAAAGATTGCAGTGGAGCCAAGCGGAGCTATTGGCCTTGCAGCTGTTCTTTCTGATGGTTTCCAAAAAAATCCAGCCTATAGTGAATGCAGTCATATCGGCGTTGTAATTTCTGGAGGCAATGTTGATCTTGGCGTGCTTTGGAATTCGCTCGAGAAATAAGAAATTCCATATTCAATATTGGAATGACAAGGTGGGTTGCTCTGATGGTAATCACCCTCCACTTATCCGGGATCGGACATCGAACGTTATTTTTGTTGATTATAAAATTCGAAATTTTAGTGAATTTTCACATAAACACGATACTTCGGCTCATTTTTTTTTTTTTTTTAAGATAGCCAATTAGGTAAGATATATTTCCACCGAAAGAGAACTCTACATAAAGTGTGTATTTGATTCATGTACGAATTCAAAATTAAGCAAAGTGTTAGAGGTATATAACATTTTACATTAGGTTTATAAAGGTATAATAATATTGGTCCTTTTAAGTTTGTCCAAAGTGAATAATTTTGGTCTCCGTCTATATTTAACAAACTACGTGTGATTTAACTAAAACTATAACAAAAATTTAATCAAAAATATTATAAAGTCTTTTCAAATACTAGAAACAACACCTCAAAAATGCAACACACACAATAAACAAACTAATAACAACAAAAATTGCAAGCTACATCTCCAAATGTGAGTTTCGGCTAGATTTTATTTTATCATAGCTTTCACTAAAATGTTATAACCAAAATTAGTTACATTTTTTATGGAGACTAATAGCCTGTTTGGCCAAGTTTTTTTTTTTGGGCCACAAGTGCTTTTTGGCCAAAAGCACTTTTGGCCAAAAATTGAAGCGTTTGGCCAAGCTTTTGGATGGAAAAAAGTGCTTTTGAGGAGAAGCAGAAGCAGTTTTGGAGAAGCAGAAAAAAGTAGTTTCTCTCCAAAAGCACTTTTTTGAGAAGCACTTTTGAGAAAAATACACTTAGAACCCGTTTTCAAAAGCTTGGCCAAACACTAATTACTGCTTAAAAGTGCTTTTCAAATTAATTAGCCAAACACAAACTACTTCTCACCAAAAGCACTTTTGAAAAAAGCACTTATCAAAATAAGCTGATTTTAGAAGCTTGGCCAAACGGGCTATAAGAGTCTGTTTGGACATAAGAAAATTTCCTCTTTTTTTCGAAATCTGCGTTTTCATAAAATTTTTAATTTTCACTTGAAGATGCATTTTGGAAAATTTCAAAAATTCCAAAATGTTTGTCTTTCAAATTTTCACTCAAATCACTCACAAAACTTCAAAAACAGCGCAAAATTATATTCATATCCAAACACAACTCTGAAAATTCAAATATCATTTTCACTTAAATTTTTTTTTCTATCATATTTTGAACTTTTACAATTCTTATGTCCAAACGTCCACTAAAAAGATTCACTTTTGTCAAATTTGAAGGACCAAAACTTCTCAGGAATAAATTTAAGAGACTATTTTAGATTTACCCAAAACATATGGAACCATTTTCGTCATTTTCTATTCCTTCTGTATGCTTCTTATTAACAACATTTTTTAGGGTTTTAGAATCCGTTCCCTTATTCTGAAGCATGAGCTCCACAACAATGGATACCCAGTCCCCTCCTCCTCCACCATGTTGGAGCAACATCCTAAAACAACCACCACCACCACCACAACCACAAGCTCCGTCCACCTTCACCGCCTCCGTGCCCACGGCGGCGGCGGCAGCGGCAGCAGGTACTGGAGTTGTAGTCGGGAGCTGCAAGTCGACGAAGGGAATAGCAGTAGCAGTAGTAGACGCAAACGCTATAATTCAAGGCGGAGATAAGCTGAACCATTCAGCTGACCGGTTCGTATCGGTACCTGAAGTGTTGAGCGAGATTCGTGATCCTAATTCTCGTCACTCGCTTAATTTCCTTCCGTTCACTGTTGATACAATGGAACCTTCTCCTGATTCTCTTAAGAAAGGTTAAAAAGTTTAATTTTTGTAAATTTTTGTACGTATTTGTGTTTTAATGAGATATGTTAAATGTGTAGTTTTGTTGATTTTATTAACCTTTTATTTATATTGCTTTGGTTTAGTTACATGAAATTAATCAGTGAGCATAATATCGATTTTTCCTCAGTCCGAAGTTAGTTGAGGTCGGCATCGCAATGCTTGCTAACCATTTTGATATTGTGAAGATTCATCATTAATTTCTAGTTTTATTCTTGCTGTCAAATTATGCTCTTTTATTTTGGCTTGGGACCGGCAATATGAACAAGCTCACACTTGATAGACAGTTGTGGATGGCTCGATTAAGTCATACACAACTCTCGTGTGTGTGTGTGTGTGATTCTATTGATAAGTAAGGTCACATTGTATTCTTTTTAAACACAGACTTGTTGAAAGAAAACCTATGGTGGAATATGTGAAGTATTTTTGGATTTTATATATCTTTGTCGTTTCTTGTCAATTTTTTTGCTTAATGGCCACTGGGTAAGCCTGATTCCAATTACAGAGGTTAGAGTCTAACTTTATCAGAAAAAGTTGTTAAGGTAGCGTTGGATGTTTGCTGAGGCCCAATAATGTTTATAGCCTAATTAGATATTGTGATATTGTGAAGATTCATCATTAATTTCTAGTTTTATTCTTGCTGTCAAATTATGCTCTTTTATTTTGGCTTGGGACCGGCAATATGAACAAGCTCACACTTGATAGACAGTTGTGGATGGCTCGATTAAGTCATACACAACTCTCGTGTGTGTGTGTGTGTGATTCTATTGATAAGCAAGGTCACATTGTATTCTTTTTAAACACAGACTTGTTGAAAGAAAACCTATGGTGGAATATGTGAAGTATTTTTGGATTTTATATAGCTTTGTCGGTTCTTGTCAATTTTTTTGCTTAATGGCCACTGGGGAAGCCTGATTCCAATTACAGAGGTTAGAGTCTAACTTTATCAGAAAAAGTTGTTAAGGTAGCGTTGGATGTTTGCTGAGGCCCAATAATGTTTATAGTCTAATTAGAGATTGGTATATCAATATAGAGATAAGTGTGCGATTTATAGAATCTCTAGTTTTAGAGAAACCTAGAAGTGTATGTCAGTTTAGGGACATGTGTGAGTTTTAGAGAATGTCTAATTTTAGAGAACTATGCTCAGAGTGTTATTTTTAATCTTGGATATCTTATTGAATATTTTATGTTACCTGTCTTTCCAGTTATCAGCTTTGCAAGAGCTACTGGTGATTTGCAAACACTTTCCGATGTGGATCTCAAGCTCATTGCTTTAACTTACACTTTGGAGGCTCAGTTTCATGGAACTCATCATCTCCGGGATTGCCCTCCGCCTATTCACATGGTTAATGTGAAAAGGTTGCCAGAGAAGGAGTTGCCCGGATGGGGCTCTAATGTCCCTAATCAAGAAGAATGGGATGCAATAGAACATGCAATGGATGCTGGAGCAAACTCCAACTCTAGAATTCTTCCATTGAAAGATTTGAGCTTGAATGTTATTCCTCTTGATCAACAAAGTAGAGATGGTTCAACCTTGAATGGCGGTGATTCTCATTCTGAGGATCAGCTGGATGCTGATGGTGGGTTCGGGAAGCCTAGAAAGTACCTGCCACAGAAAAAAGAGGTAAAAATTGAAGGTAAGAAGATGGTTGCCGATGGAATTGATGCATCACAGGGACAATATGATGAGGATGTTGATGATTGGCGACCCGCTGTGAGCCGAAGTACCCATAGGAGATTTCTCAGACGAAAAGCTAGACGTGAAATGTCTGAGACATCATCTAAAATGGATGATATACAAGATGAAACTGAAAATGCAGAAAATGAAAACCTTGACAATTGTCAATGTGATGATATCGCTATGTCCCATATACCGGTAGAAAATCCCGAGGCGAACAGAGAGGGCAGTAAGATTACCGAAGTAAGAGATGGTGAAGAAAATTTGTCTACGATTTTGAGTCAAATGCGGCTTGAAGAAGATTCTGCGAACGCTCTTCAAGATGACGCAGATGCTAACATTTCCCTTGAGGGGTCTGAATCCAATGATGCTAAGCAAGACAGTAAAGAATCTGAAGAAGATGAAGGGGAAAATTTTGACTGTGTTGATGGAGGAGTGGAAGATGCAGAGATGGCCAGCCAGATGGACGAGAGCATTGAAACATCGTTTGTGGATGATGACAGCAGCGAACAGAGTTGGATGTTAAAATCCTTGTCAGAGTCAAGCGTGGCTTGTGTGACAGGTGATTTTGCAATGCAAAATGTTATTCTGCAAATGGGCTTACGCCTTGTGGCACCTGGAGGAATGCAGATTCGTGAGCTGCACAGGTTTGTAAAAGCTGCTGTGATCCCCACCCCATCCCCCAAATAAGAGAAAAGAAAAAAAATTGTATTTCAGCTTCGTACTACACTATAATATCCATTGTTTCTTCATGTTGCCTAGTTATCATGAACGCTGTAAGAGGACTATTGAAATGCTCCTCCTATTGAGCCAATCAATACACTTCTCCTTTATGCTTGGAGTCCTCCAATATTTGGTTGTATCGGAATGTGATTTGCTGACTGTAGTTTTTATTTTCAGGTGGGTACTGAAATGCCATGCCTGCTATAAAGTGACAACAGATGTTGGTAGGATTTTCTGTCCCAATTGTGGAAATGGAGGCACTTTACGCAAGGTAGCAGTGACTGTTGGTGAAAATGGTATTGTTCTTGCAGCACGCCGACCACGTATATCCTTGCGAGGGACGAAGGTGAGAACTGAGACCTCATTTTCTAAGCATCTCCAATTTTAATACTTCTACAAATCACATCCTGGCACCTAATCAAAACAGTAACTTGAGTATATGCTTAGCTAAGCTCAGATTTGTCACTTTTTTCTGTACATAGCTGCTTCTTTCTTTTTTATCCAATTACTCAAAGATGAGTGGCTTGTGAAGCATAGTCATGAAGCTTTTTACTCTAAATAATAGATGGTGATTTCGTGTGAGTTGCAGACTGCTCACACATGTAACTGAAATGTGTTCAATGCTTATCAATTGTATATAAAAGTCGGAATAGGCGCTGAAGCCACTGCTTAGAATCCTCTCGTTTCAATCTTACACTTCAACTAAATGTCCTAGAATGTTAAAGTTTGCTGTTGGCTTTCATTTGCAGTTTTCCCTGCCTTTACCTCAAGGGGGTAGAGATGCTGTTACCAAGAACCCGATATTACGCGAGGATCAGCTTCCACAGAAGTTCCTATATCCTAAGACGAAAAAGAAGAACAAGCAGGTTGGTTTCAGCAAACTGTCTCTTTCCCTTTTTTCCCTTTCTTTCTTTAGCCGAGAGTATCGGAAACAACCTCTCTGTCCTTCTAGGGTAGGGGTAAGGCTGCGTACATCTTACCCTTCCCATTCCCCACTCGTGGGAATTCACTGGGTTTTGTTGTTGTTTCTTTCAATTACTATGATGTATTTTTTAGGTTCACATTTTCAAGTTGTGTGAGAAGTTGAGTTTTATTTTGTAGGGTGATGAAATATTTACGCCGGACACTCTTTTTCTCCACCATACTAGCAAGAAGGCTCCTCTGCAGCCTCCTGTTCGCAAAGCACTAGCTGTTTTCAGTGGAAAGAGGAATCCTAATGACAATCATTATTCTCGTGCTCAAGTTTGAATTTTTGATATAGCCACTCTTATAAGTTTAAAATTTTGTACGAGCAAACTGGGTTTTCTATATTAGTCCATTAAATTATGGTTGAAAGCTGTGAAGATTAATGTGCACTAGGTTTTTGATACGGTTTGATTACAAATGAAATTGAGTTTCTGCATTTGTTCTTGTTTCCTTTCTTGTATACAGTCATCCTTATTGAAAGGCATAGCAAAATGAAAGTGTAACTATCATTTAGTTAATGTTTCAACGTTTCGAGGGCTTTGGTTTAGTAGTAAGAGCACAACGAGTAATGTGTAGATTAGACGCATGTTACCCGGATTCGAATCTTACTGCAGACAAAAGTGAGGGAACTATACATATAGCCATTTTTAAGACTGCTATTTAGGGATTAGCGAGTATTTATTTTATCCTAAAAATGAAAAATTAGATTAGAAAATTGAAAATGAATAGGTCATTGATGTTGGCACTGGATCACGTGGAGCTTAAACATGTATATCGAGAAGCTAATGCTGTAGCAGATGCCTTGACTAAGCATGGAATGAACCTTACACCCTCGTATGGACGACAACCATCACATCCTTTATATTACTTATCTCCCCCTCCCTTCCTTTGCTTTATCAGCTTACAATAAGGAATGCTCGGAAGACTTCGACGCTTTAACAATCTTGGCTTGTAATAACTGTAATTGTTACATTACTTAATTTCTAATATAAGTATTTTTATTAGAAAAAAAAAGAGACACGCTGGTTAATTTCTAAATAGCAGCCCTTAAGAATGGCCTGATGTTACTTCTATCATAAAAGCTTGACATTTAAGTGGAGAAGGGAAGGGAAGGGGAGCCTTGACGTAACTGGTAAAGTTGCTGCTATGTGACCAGGAGGTCACGGTTCGAGCCAGGGAAACAGCCTCATGCAGAAATGCAGGGTAAGACTGTGTACGATAGACCCTTGTGGTCCGGCCCTTCCCCGGACCCCGCGCATAGCAGAAGCTTAGTGCACCGGGGCTGCCCTTTTATTTAAGTGGAGAAGGATAGAGGGTTCACTTAACCAGCATTTTTTAATTTTTGGTTTCTCACTCAGCGTTTGGTACCCGCATTAGGGTCCGGCTAAATCTGGATTCGCGCTGGGAAATCCCACATTTGGGGAGGAGGGGTTGATATTGTTCCCTAACAAAGATGATTCCATGCCCATGACTCGAACTCAAGACCTGTGGTTAAGGATGAATGAGTACGTACCACTCTAACACAACCTTAGTTGGTTACTTGACCAGCATTATTGTTGCCAGTTTCTGGTGTATAAATAGTATCATTGTACCTACTTTTTAATTTATGTCACTCGATAGGTACTTAATTGGTATCATAACATTTCTTTGCTGATTTTAGTTGGCTTTTCATGGAAAATGCATACTTATTTGTTAATGCATACTTATTAAGTCATGGAAAATGCATACTTATTTGTTAATCAATCAAACCAAACATAAGAATTATCAATTTTTACACTTTATAAAAGCTTTAATCCATCTACTTCTCCCCCAAATCAATCCCTCTTTTTCTTAATATTTCTTCCAAAATTTGATCTCTAAGTTCCAAATTAAGTTATAGGAGAACTTTTTCCGGTTTATCCATTCAGTTTCTAAAGCCACCCATCGGCCCGACTAGTTCGAATTCGCCCTCACGTATGGTTCACTAAAGGATTTTTCTATTCCCATAGCTCGAACACAACTTGTTCTTTACTAATTCGTACGCGCAATCACTCAAGATACTTCAAATGGGACAGGTCATATTGAAATTAGCCTTCTTATACTCTATTTATATGTTTGATTATTAATTACTAATAAAAAGATTGCATATCTTATATACAGCAAAAATTGGTGGTAAAGATTATGACAATGAGTGATGAAAAAACAAAGCAGAAAGCTATGGAGGCTGTTGCTGATATACATGGTATTCAAGAAAGCTTTTTAATAATACTTGGTGTGTTTGGTACGACGAAAGTTATTTTTCTGAATAATATATATCTTAACATTTAACTTCGTATTATTTGATTCAACTATATTGTTAATATCTAATAATAAAAATTTCTATCAAGATGCTCTCCGATTCGCTAATAGGATTATTAATCTTTATAAATATATTTTTTTAGAAAATATTTTTCACTCACCAATCAAACACTATTTTTGAGGAAAATATTTTTCATGAAAAAGACTCAACAACGATAACAACAAAAAACCCGTTGAAATTCCACAAGTGGGGTCTGAGGAGGGTAGTGTGTATGCAAATCTTATCCTTACCCTGAAAAGATAGAGTAGCTGCTTCCGATAGACCTTCGGCTCAATGAACGATAAATTAAGCAGTAGCAATAGACAATAACAACAACGAGATACTAAGAATCCAGGAATATGAAAAATACCAGATTAACACTAATACTACCGTCGTATGGCAAAAAAGAAGAAGAAAAAAAAGAAGAAAAATGCTCGACTGCCTACTAACCTCCATTATATCAAATACAATATTTATATGTCGCAATTTCCATTCAACTTTTACCATTTTATTGTTATTTTCTGCTCATTATATAGCTAGTTATAATTTTTAATATTTTTAATAGGAGTTGATTCGATAGCAGCTGATATAAAGGAGCAGAAGATGATAATTTTGGGTGAAATGGATAGTATAGCAGTTGCAAAAAAGTTAAAGAAAGTTGGGAAAATTGACATAATATCAGTTGGTCCAGCTAAACAAGAAAAAAAGGAAGAAAAGGCTGAGGATAAGAAATGATCAAATAGATATATCAGTGCAATTTAATTTATTATAACAGGTTGTTTGTCTTATTTTCAAGCAATTAATTTCACTTATTATTGTTATTTGGTTATACTGTAAAATAATTTTTACATTGTCAATGTAAAGAAGTTAAATTATTATTTTTAAAGATGTTTTGGGTTAAAAAGGTTAATCACTACTAGAAATTCGCTATTTTTCGAATATCAAAATAGTCGGAAAAGTACATATTTCGACTACTTTTCGACTGATTTAGAGTAGTCGGAAAAAGGTAGGTCGGAAAAAAATTTCCGATTACAATAGTGGGAAATGTTTTCACGCCAAAAATTAGAAAAGGGAGCTATTTCGTGACTGAAGTAGTCGGAAAATAATTTTTATTTTTATTTTAAAAAGTAGTTCCGACTATTGTAGTCGAAATAAAAATAATAATTATTTATTAGTTTTTTCTTTAATTTTCCGACTACAGTAGTCGAAAAATGCATTATTCTGAGCTCATTTAAAGACGTTGTTTTGGGTTAAAAAGGTTCTCTTTATATATATATATATATAAGCCTTTTTTTAAAAATAAAATAAAAATATTATCATCACTTTTCAAAGGCGGCATTTACATGCACGCAGGAATAGTCCTTTCTAATATATAGTAGTAGTAGTTTAATATGGATTTTTTATACCTAATCATGCTGAAAAATCAGAAAAACACGTAAAAGTAGCCCGTCAAAGTCAAATTTGTTAAAAATAGCTCGTGTGCATAGATCAACTTGTAGTACACTAGGGCATGGCTAGAAGGTAATTTACGGGTTCAACTGAACTTAATATTTTAATCTAATATTTTAATTATTTGTACTAATAAATTCATCTTTTTATGTACATAAATTAAATTTAAAATCCAATTATTAACACTTGATGTTGGTAAGTTCAATTTCCAGCTCCACGATATGACCATTACATATTTAAATATGCTTATCCGACGTACAACATTTTCAGTGTAATTCCAAAAGTGGAGTTTAGGGAGAATAACGTGCATGCAGATTTAACCCTACCTTGTGAAGGTAGAGAGGTTATTCTCAATAGACCATCGACTCAAAGAAAGCAAAATGTTGAAAGGAATTATGGTGGTGAAGAAGTCTTATAAAATTAACAACAACAACAACAACAACCCAGTATAATCCCACAAGGGGCCTGGGGAGGTTAGTGTTACGCAGACCTTACCTTTACCCTGGAGTAGAGACACCGTTTCCGATAGACCCTCGGCACAAAAAGATGAAGCCTTATAAAATTAAGAAACAATAATAACTAGGTAATACGATTATCGAAGCAAAAGAAATAACAACTAGTACTAAAAATTTACGAATAAGAAAATACGAGAACCTTCTACCCTAATTTTTAACCCGGCCCTCTTATCATATGCATAATAATTTTCGTACAACCTCACTCTTACTTACCTATCTATCACGGATCACTACTTTTTGTTCTTTCTATAAATAGCCTAGTTGCATTTGTACCTAACCATTTTGAAACTCAGAAAAGACACGTAAAATCGATCAAAGTCAANCTACACACGCAGTGGCGGAGGCAGCACTTCTGTTAAGGGGGTTTAAAAAAAAATAGGTTAAAAAATTTAAAGAGATTGTAGCTAGTGGGAATGAAACCAATGACCTCATAATGATTTTGAACCCCTTTGATCACTAAGCCGTGCTTTTGAGCTGCGTGAAGGGGATTCAAAACATAATATATAGAGGTAAAAATCAAATTTTACAAATATACACAGTATAATTTTTCGGCAAAGGGGATTCGAGTGAACACCTCGCGCCCCTAAATCCGCCCATGTGCACACGTAAAAAGTGATTGGATAATAAGCCAATATGTATAAGAATTTTACACGTTGGATAAGCCTTATATATATATATATATATATAAGGCTTATCCAACGTGTAAAATTCTTATACATATTGGCTTATTATCCAATCACTTTTTACGTGTGCACATGGGCGGATTTAGGGGCGCGAGGTGTTCACTCGAATCCCCTTTGCCGAAAAATTATACTGTGTATATTTGTAAAATTTGATTTTTACCTCTATATATTATGTTTTGAATCCCCTTCACGCAGCTCAAAAGCACGGCTTAGTGATCAAAGGGGTTCAAAATCATTATGAGGTCATTGGTTTCATTCCCACTAGCTACAATCTCTTTAAATTTTTTAACCTATTTTTTTTTAAACCCCCTTAACAGAAGTGCTGCCTCCGCCACTGCGTGTGTAGATGAATTTTTCGTATTAAGTTAAATTGGAATATTTTTACTTTGTATTTCGGTTTTCGAATAACTGACATAAGTTAGTTTAGAATTTTTTGGATCCATAAATATTGAAGAACGTAAGATTTTTGGTTTACAAGTTATCTACTTGTCAACAACCGCAACCTGATACAACTTGTTTGTTTTGTAAGGAATAACGTAAAATTCTCGTCGAATTCTGATAAGAATTAGTACCAAAAATGCCCAATATTTGACGGTCTTATACTCTATATAATAATTATCTTATTTCCTTTGTGGTGACACGTCTCTCTGCCCTTCCAGAATATGAGTAACGTTACGTATATTTTATTTTTTTCGAACACCATTTATAGAATTACACTGAATTATTGTTATTGTGGAGACATGCACGACATAGCTATATATGTCAAAGGAATATATATATCAGCTGAACATCTTTTGTCGAATATATATATATATAAAATTGTCAATAAATCAGAAAAAACGTACGACAATGTGTCATGACCCTTTAAGGCACATAGGCGGGCCTACCCTTAGGGTAAAGGGTTACCGACCCCGGTAATTTTAGAAAAAGTTATATATATTTTAATGGCACCCTAACACTTAAAGCTGCATTGGTCGATTTGGGGGTTACAACTTGATTTTAAGTACATTGTCTGAATCAGTGGCGGATCCAAGTGGTGGTTAGAGGGTTCAATTGAACCCGCTTCATCAAAAATAATATTGTATATATATATATGTATAAATTAGGATTAAAGCTGTGTGAATTTTGTACTAATATTTATTTGAACTCACTTGATAACTATTATTTTACGACTAAAGTTATATACTTTAAGATTGAACCCGTTTGCACAAAATTCTGAGTCCGTCACTGATCTGAATTCGATTCTTGTTCCATCATTTGCTGAAATTCTCATTTGACAGTGATACCCTCGCCACTTTCATCTTGGTCCGCCTCTGAATTAAGATATATTATGTGACTCTATCTTCTTTAGTTAATTCCATTTGAAAGAAGGTGGATATCATTATAAGAAACCAAACTTCTCGTTGACGTTTGAAGTTCCCAAGGGGTAACAATAGCGAATTCAGAATTTAAATATTACAAGAACGAGTTCGGAATTCTATCACAACTATTTCTATTTATTGGTACGAAATTTTGTTATTTTTCTACTTATTTAGTGAAAATTTTATAATATTATGTCTAAATTGTTAAATTCAAATGAACTCGTAACTTAATGTTCAAAACCCGCCTCTGTTTGACCATTGAAGGGACATAAAAAGAACGTAGTTGGTCACGATCAGTTTGTAACTTTGTATATATGAAACCTAATCAAGTGATTAGCAAGCAAATGATGCAATCAAGCAATAAACGACTAATTTCCGTACTAATATAATCCATATTATATTCTCCCTCATGACATCTATCAGTTCACTTTTATATTTAGTATTGCCCCAAGTGGATAAAAGTGCTCCTTTTAAATTATTTTGTCTATGCAAGCTTTTTAAACTTTTAAGTACTTGTTTGGTTACTAGTAGGAGTGACAAACGGTAGGGTCGGATTCGATATGAGCGGGTCAAAACGGATAAGTTTAAAAACATATAAATTATCCGACTCGACCCGTATTTGAGACGGATAAAAACGGGTTTATCCGGCGGATAATATAAATATCATATTATCCATGGCTTTTTAAATATGATCACTTATGAGAGAATTCCTTGTCTTTCAAACTTGAGGAACTCCAATTTGAGGCTTTACAAATGTAAAAGTTAAACGCATTAGTTATCTATTGGTTAACCATTTTCTAAGTGGATAATATGGTTCTTTATCCATATTCAACCCGCTTTTAAATGATTAATTATCCCACACATTTTTTAATGGATAATATGGGTGGATAACTGTTTCTTTTAACCATTTTTCCACCTCTAATTACTAGGGTTATAATAATAATAATTCCAGTATAAAATTTACGATTTCTTTTTACCTTTGGTTGTATTTTTATTTTTGAAATAAGTAATACTGGAGTAATTTTAATAAATCCGGTATAAAATTTACGATTTCTTTAATTATACCTTTGGTTGTATTTTTATTTTTGAAATAAGTAATACTGGTGTAAATTTATATTAAAATCTTGGTATAATTTTATCCCTCGTGGTAGACACTTATCTGCATTTAACGTTTACATCAAACCAACTAATTTATCCTTAGCACTTAAAAATTAAAGTGAGAATACATATCATTCAATCATGATTAAGTGATATATATATATATATATATATATATATATATATATATATATATATATATATATATATATATATATATATATATATAT